>RCUC01137674.1:0-10756 GCA_003697995.1 Taxidea taxus jeffersonii | reverse complement strand
GCTGCTCCAGATGGGTGTGGCCTCCTGTGGAGTTCAGGTCAGCTCGGGTTTGGCTTCCAAATCTGTTATGAACTTCGGTTTCCCGGGCTCTTTGGATTTGGCACTGGAGGTAAGAGAGTATGGTCTGCAGTTGTAACTGTTGGATATAAATACCAACTACTGAACAGTTGCCCTGAGCTGGGCTCTGTGCTGTGTCCCCCATGCGTTCTCTCACTGTATCTCTGTAAGCAACCCGGGAGGTAAGCACTGCTGTTCTCTTCCTCTGACAAGTTTAGGAAACTGAAGCTTGGGCAGGACCAGGGCCTTGCTCAGGGTCGCAGGGCCAGTGTGCGGTGGAGGGAAGATTAGAACCTGGTTCTTTCTGGTGCCGCGTCCTCTGTGTGAGAGTGCTGGCAGCCAGGTGTCGGGCCAGGGGCAGTGTTTGAAGGCATAGATCAGGGGGAGTCAAGGGGGTAAGCTCAGATACTCAGGACCCCACGTTTGGAAGCTTAGGGCAAGAAGGGGATGATGGAGAGCTATGTCCTACCTGGATGTTGAGGCTATGGGGCCAGGAAGGCCGTGGACCACACCCCTGTGTCACCCACAGATTTTTAGCTGAAATCCTGAGCTTTGCTCAATGATTCTGTCCTGCCAGGACTCAAGGCTGCACAATAAAACCCTCAAGAGGACACGCAAGTTTGTGGTAGACGGCGTCGAGGTGAGCATCACCACCTCCAAGATCATCAGTGAGGATGAGAAGAAGGATGAGGAGATGCGGTTTCTCAGGCAAGCCTGGGATGGGCCGCTGATGCTGGTAACGGGGTGGGGGTGTGGTGAGAAGGGAGGGTTGTAGGCTCCTTTGGTTAGAGAACTCTCTGCAGCGTGAAGTGAGGGATCAAGGACACAAAAGGCAACTAACTGGTTTTGTTCCTGCACCTCCCAGTCCCCCGATCCATTCATCTACCCATCCACCTATCTATTTACTCATCCACTTGCCCGTCCATTTACCGTTCTGTTCACCCACTCATCTACTCACCATCTGTCCACCCACCCATCCATCCACTCCTCCATCCATCTATCCACATATCCATCCAGTCATCCACTTACCCATCCATCTACCTGTCTGTCCACCCATTTACCCATCATCCATCTACTCACCCACCACGCACCCACTCCCCCATCCACCCATCCACTTATCTACCCACCCATCTATCCACTCACCACCCACTCACCCATACATCTTCCTACCCACCCATCTATCCATCCATCTACTCACCTACCCACCCTCCCACTTACCCATCTATCCATTCATTCACCCCCTATCCATCCACTCATTCACCCACCTATCCATCTGTTTACCCACACATCTACTCACCCACCCACCCATCCATCCACTCACCCACCCACCCACCCACCCATCCATCCACTCACCACCCACCCATACATCCACCCACCACCCATCTATCCATCAATATACTCACCCGCCTACCCATTCATCTACTCACCCACCTACCCATCCATCCACCTACTCACCCACCCACCCACCCATCTATCTACTTATCTACCCACCCACCCGCCCATCTATCCACTCACCCGCCCATCTATCCACTCACCCACCCACCCATCCATCTACTCACCTACCCATCCATCCACTCACTCACTTACCCATCCATTCACTTACCCACCCATACATCCTCCCACCCACCCATTCATCCATCTACTCACCTACCCACTTACCATCCACCCATCCATCCACTCATCCACCCACCCACCTATCCATCCGTTCATCTACTCACCCATCCATTCATCTGCTCACTCACTCCCCCATCCATCGATCCATCTACCAAGTTGGGGGACATGGTAGCAATCCAGATAGATGAGGCTGTTTGCTGTTGTAGAACTTACATGTAATGGGCCAACGCATGACACACAAAGTCATCCCCATTGTGGTACATGCTGTGAAGGAAGTGATGGGTGATATGATAGCCCCTGGGTTGGGGGAGGCTGCTCTGTGTGTGGGAGACCCCGAGTGGAGCAGCAGCAGGAGCACGGAGTGAACTTGAGGACTGACAGCGGCGTGTTTAAGAAGCCGAGAAGATAGGGCTGGGGTGTGGAGCGCAACGGCAGAAGTCACATGGGCCTGCAGGCCAGGGTGGAGTGCGGATTTTGTCCCAAGGACAGCCAGAGTAAAAAAGCTGGAGAGTGACTGGCTCTTGTGTTCCTTTTGAAAGATGGCTCTGGCAGCTGCAGGAGTATGGGCTGTAGAGGGCAACAGTGACATAGGGTGACAGCGAGACCCTGTCCAGCCCAGCTGGGCAGGAAAGAGGGAAGGGATCAGTTCAACATACATCTTGGAGGCAAAACCAGTGAGACTAGTGAGGGGAGGAGAGTGTGAAGCAAAGCTGTCTTCTGGGAGCCACCTTTGCGTTTTGGAGGTGCTCAGGCCCCCTAACAACCCTTCTCAGGGGGACCCTATTTCCCCCATTTTGTTGGTTTTCATTTTTAGATGTTTATTTTTATTTACTTGAGAGAGAGAGAAGAGTAAGTGGCAGTGGGGGGTGGGGAGGACAGAGGGAGAAGCAGACTCCCCGCTGAGGAGGGATCCCAGTGGGGGCTTGATCCCAGGACCCTGAGATCAGGACCTGAACCAAAGGCAGACGCTTAACCGACTGAGCCACCCAGGCGCCCCTCCGCCATTTTGTAGATGAGGAAACGATGTTTCTTGGCAGGTAAGTTACTTGCCTTGGGTCAATCCAGGTGAGAAGGTAGAGCTGTGATTCTAAGTAGACCTGTGTGTGTTGAGGATTCCACCAGGCTTCCACTGGACTGGAAGCTTCCTGGGGCTGCCAGAGTGGGGGGCTTAGCAGTCAGGGAGTCCTTGCAGCCACAGAGCTCCCCTGGGGCCAGGCCTTTGCAGGGTAAATTTATCATTAGTTTGGAGAACATTTCTAGAACATGGAACACATTTATCGTTTTAAACAGAACAAGCATCCCAAAGCCAAAAGGAAGCAGTTTTAGATGCTCTGGAGCACTTTCCCCTCTAGGGACCACAGAGAGAGGCTGACTTTTCATCAGTGGTGTTTCTGCATTTCTGCATGTACACGTGTACACACACACACACACACACACACACACACACACACAGAGGCATCCTGATCATGGGGGCTGGGGAGGCTCACAATAGAGGGTGGGAGGGAGGATGGTTGCTTTTGGAGGATGACACCCCCTTCCATTTTCTTGGTCACCTGGGAGGTGACCTGTTCTCCTAAGGCTCAGACCTCAAGGGCTGCGTTTCCATCCAATTGTCTCCTCTCTGGGCGGTTCAGGTTCCTGGGTTGAAACTGTAGACCCACTATACCCCATCTTGAATCGATGCCCGCTACCCTGGCCTGAGGCCCCCACCCTTTTGCTAAGGAGAGGAGCTGTGTGTTGCTCAGGTTTGAAGGCGAGACATCACAGAGTTCGAGGACCTCAGTCCCCGTCCAGAGGGCCGACTGTCCTGTACACCCAGCAAGACTGCCGGGCTTTGCAGGGATGTGGCAGGCTCTCTTTGTTCCCAGGCTGGCTGTCACCCCCAACCCCCACTGCCATCCCACCCCCGGCCTTCATGGGTGCTAGGGTTTCCAGAGAACTGGGTCACATATAGGCTTTCGAACTGTGTGACCAGATACTCTCTCAGATTGAGACTTCTAGGTCAGAGTTCTTTCTCTTTTTCATTAAAGTTGCTGGTGCCCATGATGTCTTCCTTATAGGACATCAGCCTGTCTTTCGGCCTGCCTTTCCTTGTGAGAACCCAGGTGGGGCAGGGAGGTAGTGTTTAAACCTGGCCGCCCACCTTCTCTTGTATTCCATTGTTTTTTTGGCCAGGGGTTCTATGAGCCTTAGTTTCTTTGGAGTCAGGATTTCGTGTCTTCGTTAGCACTGTCAACCCTCTCACTGCCCAATGAGCAGAGGCTCAGATGGAAGCTTCTTTATGTGGTTGTGGAGAATGTCTCTGGTTTCCCAGAGAATGGGCAGCCTTTGCCTCTTCTTTCTCATGATCACTCCAGCAGTTTCTACTTAGTTGGTAAAAACTTCATTTTAGCACCTAGTTACCATGTCTCTGCCTGTCAGGGGGCACAACAGGCATCCCCGTATTTAACCCTCAAAGAACCTGAGAGGTAGACATGATCTGTGCCATTTACAGATGTAGGAAGAGGGGCTGAGAGGATGAGTGACTGCTTGAGGGCGTCCAGCCGGAAGTCAGCAGAGTTAAGACCCAAACAAGGTCCCTCTGGCCCCTGAGAGTGTGCTGGCCTCTCTTGGGCAGTAGTTGGTGGGGGGCGGCGGATGAACTCGGTGGAGAACAGGATACAGGCCTCATGGACCCAAACACTGAGAGGCTGCCAGGGAGCCCTGATTCAATGTCAGGAGGCCCATGTTCTTTCTGCTTCGTTTTCTTTTCTGGTTCATGTTAATCTTTAATGGATTTGCCTAGAAAGAAACACAGGTAACACTTTGGAGTTTATCCTGCAGTTATTTTTTTGTCTAAGCACATAAACACATACACACATCAACAATATATGTGTTAGGAAACTAAGATATGCTCTGAGGTTTAGGTCAAGTTTTTATTGTATTGGTATTTTGAATAGGCAATATAATGTCATGGTTCAAAATTGAAAGAAACAAAAGCAAAAACAAACAAAAAAAGAAGAGGGTAAATAGTGAAAAATCTCCCTCCCTCCCTTTCCTGCCAGGCATCTAGTTCCCCTCTCTGTGATAATATTTTATAATGTAATCCTTCTTGAAGAACAGTGTTTAAATAAGAAAGTGAACACATACAGACACATAAGTTGTCTTTTCTTTTTGTTTTTCACCCATATGGTAGGGTAACGTAATAGACCCACTTGTTACCACCTTGCTTTTTTTCACTTAAAGATCATCCCAGATCTGTTCATATAGAATTATTTTTTTTGTCCTGTTTTTAATAGATGTTTTTCCATATAATTAAATATTTTCTAAAACTTGTTTTTCCATGGTTGTGCACACAAAATTAACATCAGGTGAATATATTTTAATTTATCTAACTAAACCTATATGATGGGCATTTAAGTCATTTTCAGTTTTGGACTATTATAAACACTTTTGTTATGGATATCCTTATTCAGTTGTACATCTGTGAATATTTTTTTAGAATCAATACCTAGAAATGGAAATACTGTGTCAAAAGGCATGAACTTGGGGCGCCTGGGTGGCTCAGTTAAGCATCTGCCCTCGGCTCAGGTCATGGTCCCAGGGTCTTGGGATCGAGTCCTGCTTTGTGCTCCCTGCTCAGTGGGCAGCCTGCTTCTCCCCCTCCCACTGCTGTTCCCCCTCCTTGTATGCTTTCTCTCTCTGTGTCAAAATAAAAAATAAAATAAAAATATTTAAAATATTATTTTAAATATTAAAATATTAATATTTTAAATTACTCTAAATATTTTATTTTATTTATTTATTTTTTAAAGATTTTATTTATTTGATAGAGATCACAAGTAGGCAGAGAGGCAGAGAGAGAGAAGGAAGCAGGCTGTCCGAAGAGCAGAGAGCCCGATGTGGGGCTCGATCCCACGACCCTGGGATCATGACCCGAGCCAAAGGCAGCGGCTTTAACCCACTGAGCCACCCGGCGCCCCTAAATATTTTATTATTTATTAAAAATAAATAATATAAAAATTTTAAAAGGCATGAACTTGTTACCAGTTGTCCTCCAGAATGTACCAGTCCATACAGCAAGTTATGAAAGTATCAATTGCCTTTTTAATGAAAATGGAATTTTCAGTTTGCCCCTCATATCCATATTAGGTCATTTCAAAATTCCTTTTTGCTTGTTTTCTTTCATGTCTATTCATGTTTTGTGTTCCTTTTTAAAAGTAGGCTCCTCCTTGGGGCGCCTGGGTGGCTCAGTGGGTTAAGCCTCTGCCTTCGGCTCCAGTCATGGTCTCAGGGTCCTGGGATCAAGTCCCGCAGTGGGCTCTCTTCTCAGCAGGGAGCCTGCTTCCCCCCAACCCCCCGCCTGCCTCTCCACCTACTTGTGATCTCTGTCAAATAAATAAATAAAATCTTTAAAAAAATAAATAAAAGTAGGCTCCTCCCTTTTCTCTTATAGATTTGTAAGTAGTCTCATACATTAGTCATTGGTGTCTTGCCTGTCCATAAATGTCAAATTCAGCCCAAGTTCTAGTCATGCCTCTGCCCCGTCCCATGCTCCAGCCTTCTGGGTCTGCAGCCGTGAGTTCTGTGGTCGCTGAGCTGCACATTCTTCGCCCCTCAGGCGCCAGGAGCTCCGAGAGCTTCGGCTGCTCCAGAAGGAAGAACATCGGAACCAGACCCAGTTGAGCAGCAAGCACGAGCTGCAGCTGGAGCAGATGCACAAACGTTTCGAACAAGAGATCAACGTGAGTGCGAGAAAGGACGGGTCCCGGGAGGGCTTCTTGCCCCGGGTTTTCTTACACGGGCAGTAGGGAGCCCCGTTCCTGTGGTTTCCTGATCTCACGAGGCCTTGACTTGTGAACACAGAATCTCATGAAAGTCCCAGTGCTTCTCTGAGTCATTTGGGAGGGTTTCCAGAAGGGGTCGGACATTTGTCGAGCATCATGCAAGAACTTTGCAAGCTAGACAGTCCAGTCTCCCTTTTGCATGAGGAAATGGAGACTTGAAGAGGCTGGGTAACTTGTCCCAGGTCACATGGCAGAGGGGTCGAGCTGGGATCCAAGCCCAGGCCTGAAAATCAGCTCTGGGCTCGCCCCATGTTGCTTCCCATCTTCCTCCCGGGTATAAAGTGACTTTGCTAAATTTCTCCTCCTGCTTCTTCCAGGCCAAGAAGAAGTTCTTCGACATGGAGCTGGAGAATCTGGAGCGTCAGCAGAAGCAGCAAGTGGAGAAGATGGAGCAGGACCACGCCGTGCGCCGCCGGGAGGAGGCCAAGCGGATCCGGTTGGAGCAGGACCGGGACTACACCAAGTTCCAGGAGCAGCTCAAACTGATGAAGAAGGAGGTGAGTATGTGTTGGGCAGAGGCTGGGGGTGCCTAGGTTGCAAGTGATCAGAACCCCAGCTGAGCCCCGCTTCCGGGAGCTTGTGAAACTGAGGAGCTCATGTCCATGTGTCTGGATTCACGGGCCCAGCTGCCCTGCGAGGAGCCACTTCTCCGTCATTTGCTGTCTTGTGTTGACTTGACTCCCAGGCAGCTTTCTGGACATCCTCCCAGCCTAGCAACCCTCGCTGAAAGAGAACAGGGGAGAAGGAAGGCATGGTAGTCCAGGGGGATCTGAGATGCTTTCAGCAGAAGGGGGAGCGGGTGCTGGGGGCAAACACAGTGTGTCTTCTGTGCCCTGCCTTCCTTCTCCCCAAACAGCAGTCCCCAAGTTGGGACCCACATGGCTCTTCTTCTCTTTCCTCTCCCAGCCAGAAGAGGAAGGGGAGGGTGGCAAAGAGGCAGATGGTCTGGAGACAAAGGGAGAGAAGCAGATTTCCCAGCCTGCCCTGGGGAAGGGCATCTGGGTCCCAAAGAACAGCCCACACCTCCTTCTATGGAGCCTGTCACCAACAGATGGGGGCATACTTGGTGGGCCATTCCCAGTGTCCAGAAAAACAGCCTCTAAGGGTGGTCTGGGGTTGTGGTGGCCTCAGAGCCCGGCTCCCAGACTGCAGTGTGTGGGCATGACATCTGTTATATCCAGGGGGCCTCGGCCGCTGCAGGGCCACGGCTGGGGTGAGACGTGTGGGCACAAAACTTAAGGGAGCACTAAAAACCTTGCTCATCAAATAATATCCTAGTGTGGTGTTTTAAAATAAAAACTAACTGCAAAATATTCAGGGTGAACAGAAGTCAGCCTCCAATAGGACTAAGATTAGTATAAGGTAATGAGTTTGAGTCCTGCAAATATAGGGCGGGATCCTGTCTGTACTCACAGTTTTGATATTCATGGGGCTCCTGAGGGGCTCAGTCTGTTAGGTGTCTGCCTTTGGCTCAGGTCATGGTCCCAGAGTCCTGGATCGAGTCCCGTGTCAGGCCCTCTGCTCTGCAAGGAGCCTGCTTCTCCTTGTCCCTCTGCCTACTGCTCCCTTTGCTTGTGCTCTCTGTCAAATAAATAAAGTCTTAAAAAAAAAAATCAATAGTCATGATTTGGGACATGAATTTTGAGATTTTTAAATGTAATTTATCTTGATTACTGAAATTTATGGTATCCCCTTTTATGCCCGGTGGGGAGCCTCACTGGCCTTACCCTGCTCCCAGCCCTCCTGCTAAGAGCCAAGGCCAGTGGGCTGGGGTACGATGCTGATATGAACCCCAGCTCCAGTGCAGGGAGCAGAGGCTTGGGAGTCAGGCCTGGTTCTGAGTCTTGGCTCTGGATCACTAACTGTGTTGAGCCTTGGACAGCAACTTTCCTGAGTTCAACTTACCTCCTATCAAAATGAGAGCTACTCAGCCCTTCTTGTACTGACTATCCTTATGTAGGGCACTGTGCTAGGTGCTGCAGGTACTGAGCAAGAGACAGGAACCCTACTCTCAAGATGCCGTTCACTGCCACGGAAGCCAGGAGGTTTTGGCCGTTAGAGATGTACGTTTTCTATACACGTCTCTTTCTCCTTTCCTTCTGGCACTCCCCAAAACACGAATATTACACCTTTGGTATTTTCCCGCAAGTCTCTAAAGCTTTAGTCTTTGTCATCCTTTCTCTTGGTTGTTCATGTTGTATAATTTTTATTACTCACTCTTCAAATTCACCGGCCCCTCTGTAACCTCCACTCCACCCGGCTCTGCCCAGTGCTTTCTGTGTTTCGTGTCAGATGCTGTATTGTTTGGTCCTAAGTTTTTTGTGTGCAGGGGTGGAAGGGCAGAGGGAGAGGGAGAAGCAGACTTCTCACTGAGCACAGAGCCCGATGTGGGGCTCGATCCCATGACCCCGAGATCATGACCTGAGCTGAAACCAAGCATCAGATGCTTAACGGACTGAGCCACACAGGTGCCCCTTGTCTCTTTTTTAGGGTTTGTATTTCTCTGTGGCAACATTCTCTCCATTGACCTCGGGTATGTTTACCTATGTTTACCTTCACCTGACCGAGTATGGTTACAATAGCTGCCTTAAAGTTTTTGTCTGGTAATTCCAATGTCTGGGTCATCTTGGAATTGGCATGTAATGATTTTTTCTTTGAAAATCGGTCCGACTTCCTGATTCTTTGTATGTAGAGTCATTTTGGATTTACTGACATTTACTGATCACTGACATTTTGAATGTTACAGTCTGTATACTCTGGGTCCCACTACAGTCTAGAGAATATTGACAACTTTGTTTTAGCAGGCAGTCGGATCCTGGTAGGCTCGGAGCACAGGGTCTGTCTTGGCTTCTGAGGGCGGTGGCTCCCATCATTGCGTGGTTTTCGAAGTCCCTGCTATACTGCTTTGGGTCTGTCTTGTACCGCTCAGCTCAGGTGAGCTTGAGATGTGCGTGGGGTCATGCAGAGAATCAGGGTTTCCCTCCTGCTGCCTTCTCTCTGGGGTTCTTCCCACACGCTGTCTGACCTGCACAAGCCTCTCTTCCTGCTCCTCTGGCCAGAACATGAGGTTTCTTATAGAGTTTGAGTCACCGTTCCTACCACAGTGGTGTGGTAGGAACAGCTACCTGCAGTCCCTGCAGGAACCAGTCCCTGCAGGTCTGGGACTGGTGCAAAGCCAGGAGCGCAAAAGGAAAAAAAACAGGAAACTGAAAAATTAGGAGACTCGCCCCTGTCCTAACCTCTTCTCTAAGTTTTGACTCCTCTTGTGGCCACCTGTTTTTGTTTACTTTTCAGAGCCCTTGGGTAGTTGTTTTTTGTATTTTACCCAGGGTTTTTCATTGTAGTCAGCAGGAGAGAGGCTGCTTTGACTTACACTCACCGGGCCAGAAGACCTCCCCTGGAATGTACTTTTGATCCTGGACAGTATTTTTCTACCAGCAGCTCCTGAGAGCCCTTTGTCAGTGAGTTTTGGGGTGTCAGGGACTTGTTAAGGTGTGGGTTCCTCAGAACTGTGTGAAGAACTCTGGGTGCCTTAGAGAGAACTATCATGAATCTCCTCTCCTTCTTCTGTTATAAAAGACAGAAGCCCATTTCCAGCTGGCTTGAAAACACTTACTGGCCTCTGACCAGGAGGGCAGAAGTGTCACCAGGAATCCTTCCTTTTAAGGTTTTGGTATTGCTTCCCGGCATTGAGTTTTGTCTCAGGCAGGCCCCTCTGGAGTGACCCACTGTGGCCTCCATCCTCCCAGTTTAGCAACCCCAGAGGATAGACAGCGGCTTTCTTCGATGGTTCCAGCACACATCCTAAAGCTCTCAATGGCCCAGTGAGGGTCATCTGCTCACCTCTGAACCAGTCCCTGAGGCCAGGTGTGGAGTACGGTGACTGACATCCTGTGTCATGTGTCCGGCCTAGAGCCAGATGGAGGGGGCGGGCGCTGTGAGCCCCACCTGAACCTCAGGAACTGAGGAGACGGTACCTGAAGTGCGTGTTGTCTTTTCCAGGTAGCTCGCATCCCTGAGGGGTTAAAAATAGCTTCAATTATTATAATGGTTTAACAGATTGACAGTTTATCTGTGGGATTAGCATTACATGGGGGTGGGTGATGAGGAAGAAAATGTCTAAAAAGGCTTCTGAGGGGACAGTACTGGACAAAGGTGGAGCAAGGCTGCCCCTCTGAGGGAAAGGGAGGGGCTGCCATCAGAAGGGGGCTGGTCTGCAAGCAGCAAAAGCGCACCTCTCGCTCTGGGGGAGTCCAAAG
>RCUC01137672.1:0-20983 GCA_003697995.1 Taxidea taxus jeffersonii | reverse complement strand
CCTTCTCTTGGGACATCCCCAGATGGTGAAGAACTGCTGGGTTCTTGAAGTCTGCTCTGAATTTTGTGGGCATCGATAACCAGAGTCCACTTTGTATTTTCACATTACAAAATTAATTAACGTAACATATGCTTACTCGGGGCCTATGGTGGGTATGATCCTAAGTGCAACAAGGTAGCCTGCATTCAAAGTGGGGGAGCTGAGTGTTCGACCCAGGTCCCTTTCCTTCATCTCTCCAGTCCCATTTAATTACCCTTCCCAGACTGCGCCCTGAGCCATGACGAAGGGGCCAGTGTTGACCTACTGCAGGGCCCAGACACCACTCCATGGCCCAGACCGAGACCTGTCAGCACTCTTCCCCGACTTTTCCCTTCTTCCCATATTTATTTGGTATCCAAGTTGTGCCCACTTGCTTCCCCAAATCTTTGGTGAATCCATCCCTTCTTTCCACTGTCACTCACTTCCTCAATCCAGGCCACCATTCTGTCCTTCTCATGTGCTGAAGGGCCCCTTCCCTAATATTGCTCTTCACGATGTAGTAATTGTTCTCCCAGGCAAATCTGATCATGTTCCTCCCTGTTAAAACTTCCCTGCTACCCTCCTCTCGAGACAGAAATGCCTGTGCTGTTTTAGGTTCTTCCTTCTGGGCTCGCCCCTGCTTACTTCTCCGGCATCTGTACAAACCCTTCCTCACTTAGAATCCTTTGCTCCAGCTACTCTGATCCCTCATGGAAGTCTGTTGATGCAGGAACTCCTGAATTCTGTAGAACTACCTGCTGATATCTCTCGGCAAATAACTGGGTAAGCAGATGAGAACTGTGTCTTTGACTTTAACACACAGAAACACAGAAGGTTTGAGTGAGAGGCCAGAGGGGAATTCTGGGTATGCATCCTCCCAAGCCAATAATCCTGTGGAGGAACATCCCTCATGAAGTTCCCTGGAGACCTCAACTTACAGTAAAAACGCTGGAAGGAAGGGAGAATGTGAACACTGCTGACATTACAGAAGTTCACTTCATCATGTGTGTAAGGAAATAATGTGGCCCAGGGAACACAGAGGATGGAAACCAGACCCTAGCTGTTCCGACAGACTACCTGGGATACTCACGCAGCATCCTCAATGCCTAGCACTGACTCTGGCACAGAGTAGGCACTAGGTTCCTATCTGTTCAATGTATGAATTAGTGACAATGCTCCTTTTTCCTTTTGTATACCACTGTCTTTCCTAACACCCTGGCCTTTTGTGTCTAATGCAACGAATATGGGACGATTGTGTTTACCACCTTGGCTCTTCATATATTTGCAGAGGGGAGGGTCATTTGCTCTGTGCCCCAAGAAAGAATACTGGAACATCACTTCTAGTTGCTCATTCCAGGCTTCCCATCGTCCCTCCTCGCTACACTTAGCTTTCCTTGTCACAGTGGCTTATATGCGGTTGGGGCAAGAGGACTGTCCCTGTAGCTCAGATGGAACCCTTGTGTGAATTACATAAAAGTACTCCCTCCAGGTGGACTAATGCAGAAGGCATCCCATCTGGGAGAGTAAACTATGAAAAGGAGCACAGTGGGCAGGATCTCAGCCCTGTCGTATGTCCCTTCATGCAAGTACCTTGTGTGATTGACCAGCTCCTTGGCATGCAATGATCTCAGATAAAGATTACTCATCTCGAGTGTTCTCCTTCTTCTGTACTGGCCTGGCCTCAACAGCATCTCTGCCACTTGTCTGTTAGGAAAGCTAAGTGGGCCCAGGCCTAGACCTCTCTTCCAGGTGGCAGTCAGGGAGGCAGGCTACCTCTGGGTCCTCTCTGGAGTCATGACTGCAATGGAAATCAAGCCACGATCCTTTGTGTGACTGGGTATGTGTCTGCTTAGCAGACTCACATCTCCTACAGGTGGGTCCTAAAGACAATATTTGGATAAACTGTCATTGAATGGGGAAGAAATTTGACTTTGTACATGAGATTAGTTGACTAGGAACCCCAGTGCCATGTATAACACTGACATTGTAACTGCTTCTGATATCCTCCTTGATTAGTAAGAACCCCTTACTAAGACAGAAGGGGTACAATATCACCAGATTTCATTTTCTTCATCCTCAGTAAATTTCATGAGAACTTCCCCCAAAGTGCTGGTATCCAAGCAAAAAAAAATCAATCAACCAATCAATCAATCATGGCCCCTTCTCTAAATGTCTGATGCCTCTAGAGTTCAGAAATCATAGCGGAGAAAAGAGAAGACAGTTACTTTTCTCCAGAAACCGAGAATGAGATCATGTAAATGAGCACTAAATTTAACTCCAGAGCTTGCTAGTAGCTCTGGCAAAAGGGACACAGGATGGGTGACATCGTTTTTCTTTTTCTGATAAATAGAACATGGCTATCCTTCAAGAAGGAAAACGTTATTCTAGGGAAGAAGGTGCTCAGCAACAAAATGAATAAGTAAGCACAGCTCTCCCATCGCCCCTTCCAACACCTCGAACACCAGAGCCATGGAGTTGAAATGTGACTCCGTGGAAATGTGAAGTTACTATGGGTTGGGGCCCTCTTGCTTCACATCTCATCTGATATGCAGATGGAGACTCTGGAAGGGCAGGTAATCAATTCCATTTGATTTTTCTCTCCAGTAAGAGGGACCTCAGCCCTGTGTTGGCAAAAGTCAAATGGCTGTTGGCCCAAGATAGAACTATCTAAGGAGTGCCTGACATGTGGACCATTCAGGAGGCTGTAAAGACCCCTTGGAGAGCCATCTTGGCAGGGAAGTGGCAGCAGCACCCCGTGAATGCCAGGAATGTGCTGGGGGACATGTGGCTTTGTAACCAGTGAGAAAGCCAGGGTGTGACAGATGGATGAGCAGATACCCTCGTCTGGGGGCTGGATGGTTCCATCCATAAGAGGAAGTGGGAAGAAAGAGTAAGTGGAAGCAGTGCGTCTATAGAAGATGTGCATGTCCCTATTTTGAATGTTTGGGCAAGACAATGAAATGTTTGGGGGTAGCCCCATGGGAGAGTTGTGCTGGTAAGCACATTTTATTTATTTTGCTACTGTGTAATGAGGAGAACTGCAAGAGAAAACACTTATAAGTAATATTTAGAGATGTGGGATGTATATGGTGGCCACAGAAATGCAAACTACAATTAATGCCTTCAACATCCTAGATAATGGTTATAAAATACTTACATAAATCTTGGGATTTTGGGGCTTGGAAGGGAAGTATGGGGGAATGGAAAGATGACAAGCCATGAAGGAAGACACCAATGTTCAGATCTTGACATTCTCCCAACTGGCTGCACAACGGTGTGAGTTTTGTGACCTTTCTGAGCCTCAGTTTTTTTTCTCATTTATGAAATAGGGATAATGATCCCTCAAGGCACTTGTGTGAAGATTAAATAACATTTGCAAAGTGTCTTACTTTTTCAGGAAGCTAGACGGAGTCTACCAGAGCTAAACCCTTATAGTGCCAACTCTGTGAGCATAGGTGGCAATTAATTTTGATTTTCTTTCCCTTTCTCTCAATAAATGTTCATTCTCTTTCACTTAACTGCATGTAGGGTTCGATCCCATTCGTTAATTGGAATGTGGCAATAAAGCATCTCCTTCAATTTGGTATGGGTACCCCAGGGTGTTAATGAGGGGCACTGAAAACTAGTGTACATACAGCCTTGGAAAGACAGGGCAGAAGGCATGCTGACTGTCAGCA
This sequence comes from Taxidea taxus jeffersonii, assembly GCA_003697995.1. NCBI lineage: Eukaryota > Metazoa > Chordata > Mammalia > Carnivora > Mustelidae > Taxidea > Taxidea taxus. The sequence goes on along the minus strand of RCUC01137672.1, from coordinate 17,288 downwards.
TCGGGATCATAATGGTGAAGATAAGAACATCAAGAGTGTGCAGAAGCAGTATACCCTTGATGAGTGCCTAGGGATAGGATAATGAGGGACTCACCTCCAAGGACTCCTTAGAGAAGCCTTAGTCCTTATCTACCTACACACTTTCATTCACTCTGTAAATAGCACAGATGAATTTCACTCTGGACTTCACCTTACATCTTGCTGCCACTTAGTAGCTGTGAGAGCTTGGGCACGTCTCTAACCCTTCCCCAGGATCCTAGCTGAACGCAGACTTCCTGAGCTCCAACTCCAGATTTATTGACTCTTTGGTATGGGCCCAGAAATTTGCATTTCAGCAAGGTCCTAATGTGCAATAAGTTGTGGAAATAATTGTCCTTAACCTCAGCATTGTGAATTACAGGTTGATAGGTCCTAAAATAGTTGAAATTACCTAAAAAAATGTAGTAGTAATTTAGTTAGCTATTTTTTTCTTTCTTAGTTGTTAAAGGAATTAGTTATATTTTTTAGTAAGAAAAAAAAAAGCTTAAAAAAATTCTCAAGGGGTCTCCAAAGACTACAAAAGAAAACAGGATCCCCAGTCCTGAGATTTTTCTAGGGCCATCAGAGCTTGATGGGGTAGTATTCAAGGCTCAAGAGAATTGGTTGAAAGCTTTTCAGAACACAAAGGAAGAGCATAATGCTCTGTTCGCTTAGCCAATAATATAGGCAGAGCTGATGGATAGACGGCAAGGAAATGAGGAGGATCAGAGAAAAAAATTATAGAAAACCTCTGGAGAGAGAACAGAGATTGAAGAACAGGTCTGAAATAATCAGCAGCCTGAGAGAAAGGGAACACATCTCCTTGAGGTTTCAGTAAGTACAAGGAATCGAGGCTAACACTGGGCATTGCCTAAAACTCGCCCAGATTTGGGAAATGTGATCAATGTGTTAACACAGTGTGGTGGTGGCAGAACTCTAAAGATGTTCCCCAAGATTCCTGTCCCCCAGTTACTCAATCAGACACCAATCTAGACACTGCTGTAAAGGGACTCTGCAGATGGAACTAGTTCCCAGGCAGGTGACCTTAAAATACAGAGATGATCCTGGGTTATTCAGTAGAAACCCAAAGCAATCACATGAGCCCTTAAAAGCAGAAGAGGAAAGCAGAAGAATCAATCAAGTAATCCAGTAAAAGGAAGGAGAAATGAGGCAGAAATGGAAACCAGAGAGATTCAAAGCCTGAGAAGGATATGATCGGCTACTGGAGGCTTTGAAGATGGAAGAAGGGGGTAATGAGTCATGAAATGCATGCAGGTGGCCTCCAGAAGCTGAGGACCCCCAGCTGACAGCCAGGGAACAGGAACCTCCATCCTACAAATGTGCAGAGCTCCATTTGGCCAACAATTTGGATAAATCTGGTAGATTATTCCCAGAGTCTCCAGATAAGAGCCCTTGGTTCTATTCCTATGAGAACTGGAGCAAAGAAATCAGCTGAGGCAGCCCAGGCTTTTGACCTACAGAACTGTGAGATCATAACCTTAAGCCTCTAAGTTTGTGATAATTTATTAAAGCAGCAACAGACAATCAATAAACTCACAATGACTAGACTGACATTCTCTCTCACAACCTTATTCTATTGGCGAACCGTCCATGATACGCTGGGCATTTGCTGTTCCCCAGATGGAACAGACACATTACATCTTTGTTCCCCTTCTGAGGCTCTAAGTCTAAGTCACTTGAATGTACTCAGTGCTCTAGTATGCCAAAGCTATTCTAGTCAACTGTCCCGGCCCTTAGTTCGTGTCATCCAGCCCGTATTGATTTACACAACCTTGGATCCCATCTTTGGTCCCTTGGCCTTAGAGCTATCCCTTTATTTATCTGTTGGGTCCTCCCAGCAGATTTCTACCTGATTCATCCCTCAGTCTTGTACCATGCCATACTACCTGGGGAAGGACTCCTGCCTATAATCCATATTCCCCCTGCCTGCCTCCCTTAGGTTTTACTTGTTGTTTGGTATAGTTACAGAAGATAGAAAGCACTAAGAAAACAATGTCTGAATCTGACATAATTTTTAAGAAGTCCCTAAAATGAGGGGAAAATATGGCAGACACACTGAAAGCAGAGTAGGAGCCTGAAAACATAAACACATAGGGCTTTTTTTTTTTTTTTAATTTTTTTTTCCCAAAACGATGTCAGTGACCTCAGTTTGAACTGACTAGGTTGTAATACTTCTGTTCTCCATCCCCTCTGGGCAAGTAACTTTGACTCTCTGGGCCTTAATTACTTCACCCCTTTGAATGGGGCAACAACAGGGGCACCTGGGTGGCTCAGTGGATTAAGCCGCTGCCTTCGGCTCGGGTCATGATCTCGGGGTCCTGGGATCGAGGCCCGCGTTGGGCTCTCTGCTCCATGGGGAGCCTGCTTCCTCCTCTCTCTCTGCCTGCCTCTCTGCCTACTTGTGATCTCTGTCTTTCAAATAAATAAATAAAAATCTTTAAAAAAAAAAATTTGTGAATGGGGCAACAACATTGTCAGGTAGGGTTCCTTTTTTTAAAGATTTTATTTATTTGACAGAGAGAGACACAGTGAGAGAGGGAACACAAACAGGGGGAGTGGGAGAGTGAGAAGCAGACTTCTCGCTGAGCAGGAAGCCTGATTCGGGGCTCGATCCCAGGACCATGGGATCATGACCTGAACTGAAGGCAGACGCTTCACAGCTGAGCCACCCAGGCACCCCTCAGGTAGGGTTCCTATTGGAGTTGGTGAGGATGTATGTAAAGCACCTGTCATGGGGCCTGACATAATGGGGTTTTGGAAAAAAACAATCCCTATTACGAAACCAAATACCAGCTGCTAAATAAGTTGTTCAGGAAGAAAACATATTATGGGAAACCCAGCTAAAGGATACCTAGGACATCAAGCCTTGTTATAGGACTCAATATGTCATAAGCAAAAACAATATGGAAAAAAAATGGTGAGATGAAACAGCATTACATTGTAACAAAATCATCAACAGATTCACGTCAAAGAGTCCATGTCTTCATAAGCCTGATAAATGTATCAGTCCAAAGCTGCTTGAATTAGCTCATGAGCTTCCATCTGTGTCATCTATCTTCCCCTCAGAGGGAAACCCCTGGGTCACCACCTCTGGCTTCTACCAAGCTCTTGCAAATACCCATCCGAGTTGTTGACTCCCTCCACATCTGACTTTTAGTAATGCTCATCTCTAGCTGGGGTTCAGTCCCCTGGGAACGGACTAAGATCTTGCCATGCTTCTTTCCTGACTCCCTCCTACTTTTTCCCATGCACACTTGCTCTGTGCTTGCTTTGAAGAGCCCTTGGAGCAGCACTCAACCTCTCCAGCAGTTTGAGCAGCATATGGCCTTATGTTAGAAATCACAGCTCTTCAAAGCACCAGAAAATAACTTTCTGTTCTGGGTAGTGCTGTACTTGCAAAATGAAGCAGAGAAAACACATTTCAACCACTGGTGAATAGGGTGTTTTCATGGCCTGATACGCCTGAGGTGACTTGCACCTGCGATTAAATTTGATTAATTCACTTCTTGGATATTTCAGGAAAAGAGTAACACACACACACACACACACACACACACACACCCCTGAGACAAAGAATTAGTATTAATTGGAGAATGGAAATTGGTCACATATACAAGGAGGCAAGGACTCTTTCAAAATTCCTACAGAACTCGCTGTTTTGTACTTCAAATGTGGGTTTGAAGGACTCGAGGGCCAAGGACTTACATAAAGAAAAAGACTGATCTCTGTGCCTGTATGAAACTTGGTCTGTGATGGACCAGGTGACTGCTGAGCCACACCAGCTGGCTGTCCACAGCAGACGGCCTCCACGGCTGGCAAGTCCAGCTGGTTCTCGGGCTACAGTGTGGATGGCTCGGGACTGGCTGCACTCAAGGGCCACACTTAGAATCCTGCTAGTCGTCTTCTAACAGGCAGATAAGGGCCACTAAGCAGAAGCTACAGACTCCAAAGTATTTGCTGTTGCTGCCCGCCCACGATGTACAGTCTCCCCATGTGATCCTGACAACGCGACCCTGCAAGGAATCCTCGTGCTGGTCCTGCCTACTAATGAGCAGACTGACCGCACAGAGCTAACCTCAGAGGTCACCCCTTTGCAGAGCAGAGAGCAAATACAGATCTCACTTCAAACCCTGGGCTCTCTTTGCTGTTTTACAGTGGTAAAAAAAAAAACTGTCCAACCAGTCATTCCAAATAAAACCAATCACACACACACACACACACACACACACACACACACACACACGAAACAAGCAACCGTTCCTGATGGTTGGTGAATATTTAGCTTCCTCTTTCCTTATGCGTGACCATACCATGTTTCCTTAAAAGTACAATTTTTTCTTTTGTTTTGCTTTTAAAGAACCTAGAGTCACCAGCGTTAGATGTTTTGATACCGATGGCTATGACCCGAGTTTCTGCTGCCTTTACACCTCACGGGCATGGCCCTTACCTAATTTACCAAGTGGAAAGGAGAAGACTTTCGTGGGCAGCTACTTGGTCCAGGCACATGAGTATGTGGCCCACAAACTAACCTCCACGCCTTTCTCGCCAGGTGCCACGGGCCAATACCGCATCACCAAAGCAATGAAGCAGCGAGGCACAGGGCAGGGAGGCAGCTGCTACCAGAAGAGAAGAAAAGGATGCTCTCCTGCATAATGGAGAGTGTCCTGGGTCACGCCCCGCTCCTACTTCTGAGGGGAAGCAACTGAAGCAGGTCAAACCAGGAGGCCTGGTTGCTCCTAGAATCCGAGTCAGCGAGGGTGCCAAGGAAACAAGAACCACGACTGAGGAGAGAGCGGTCAGAGCTTAAATCCAAGGCCCAGGATAAGGACAGACATGGAAGGAGTGAGAAGGCTGGTTTTCATAGCAGGGAAACAAGGGCTAGGCTGCAGAGTATGGTTCAGGATGGAACCATGTATAGGATGGCTGGTAGGACTCCCAGCTCATAGTCCTCCGAGCCTCGAGCGAGTCCAGAGATGGGAGTTAAGGCCGCCCTGTGGGGACCTGCATGCTGGAAGTCAGGATGCACGTTTTTATTTAAGCTCCCCATTTCTTGTCATGGAGACTGACTGACCTTAGGCAGGTCACCACTCATTCCTCTCTTGACAAGTAAAGACTGATATAACTGCTTAGCTATAGGGCAATCATTCCATGCCAATTGTTGACCTAAACACTGCTGAAATTCTAAAAGTAAACAAGCCATTGGTAGCCTCTACCCTCAAAATGTTTTCCTAATAAATGGAAAATATAGGCTATGTCATATGGCGGCTCTGATATTAGTTTCTTCTGTAAAAATTATTCTTTATTGCCTTCAATGCATGCTTTAATTCTGCTGCTATATTTTGTCTTTATCATTTCCTTTTTCTTCTCATTCCATAGCCTTTCCATCTGAGCTCATTTTTCCCCCACTAAATTTCTGCCCTATTTGAGAAACGTGCCCTTAAAAAAATCCTACTTAAAGTGCCAAAGAGGTTTTAATATTTTCTTTTTGTTTCAGTAGTATCTAATTCTTTGAGGCCTTTCCATAAGTGTTCCAATGCTATTCCTTTTGCTTTGTATTCAACACATTTTCCCTAATGGACTCACTTTCCTATTTTTTTATTCATTTTAAGTTGAGAGCTATACGTATTCAGTGTTTCCCAGCAGAGCGTACGTATGATTTACTCTCAGCTCTACTCATTACAACATGGATTTACCTCTTCAGATCTACACCTGGTTGCCAGCCCCAGAGTCCAGCAGTTTTTATTTTAGGTGGCTTGGGTGGCCTCACCATATCCCCGTTTTCTAACCCTAGAAGAGAGAGCAGACATGCAAACCTATACCCCTCCTCCAAATTCCTACCTATGTCCCAGTAACACAGTGTTATTCAGGATCTTTAGAATGCAGGGCATCACCTGTCATCCCAAATCAGACTTCATGCCCAGTTGGCTTCCTGGGTTGGCAGTTTTCTGATGGACTGAGCTAAAAGGGACAGTAAGGTCTGGGTTGTGGGAGAGTTCTGGAAAGTTAAGCTCACTGGCTGCTTCCAAAAAACCAAAACACCCTAAAACTGTTGGCAGCAGAGGGAGGACTGCCCTGTTCTGAGGCTTAAAGGGCCCTCCCGTCATTCAGCTGAGGAGCAGAAGGTAGAGAGGTCCGTACTCCTGTAAGGCTGGTGGTTCACTTGGTCCGTATGTCATAGATTTATCCAACAAGTTCCAGCTAGTCTTTTAGATTCAGGAAAATCTTCCCAGATTCTCTCTGAGACTGTCAATTCTAGTGTCGCTTGTTGAATGACATGAGAATTTTCAAAGTCAGCATGAGTTTATGCCTCTTTTTTTTTTTTTTTTTCACCTTCACATATATTGTCAAATGAAGTAGAGGAAGGCGGCATTAATACTGGCATTAAATACTTATCATATGGATAGTAGGAGTAGCAACTGATCTATTTCATATTAGTAAATTGTTTGTATGTATGTTTTTAAAGCCATACATGATTTTTTTCTCATCTCCATGTTGACCATCGATTAAGTACATCTTAACTATTTAGTATATGCCCAGAGAAATGTTTCAGGAGCCAACAGAAGTCATATTTGTCTCTTTCCCTCCTGGGAAAATCCTGACAATTCTAGTTGCTATTATATACTTGATCAAGCACTTCCCTCTCCTCCCCTGAATCACGCTCCAGGATTGTCCTAATTGTTGCACCTTCCTGCGGTTGGCACGTCTAGGTACCAAGTAAGTATTTACTGAAGGGTGCTGGAGACAGTAGTCATTGTAGGTTCTGGCAAAGGAGAACATGACAAGAGAGATTGCAGGGTGATTAGTTTGATGTTATCTGAAACTAACTGAGGGAGAGAAATATTGGGAGAAATTTTTAGCCCAGAATTTCCTTCCTTCCGTCTCAACGAGGTCACCTTCTCCTTCCAGTGTGGTGATGAAAGCCGACGGAGTGGCAGCTATTCCGATGTAAATCCAATCCAAGAACAGTTACAGAGGGAAGTCAATGCTCAGAAACACCATGTGATATATGAAGTTTGCTTATTAAACAATAAAGCATTTTCAAGGGCGCCTGGGTGGCTCAGTTGGTTAGGCGTCTGCCTTTGCCTTTGATTCCAGGATCCTGGGATCAAGCCCCGCATTGGACTCCTTGCTCGGTGGGGAGCCTGCTTCTCCCTCTGCCTCTCAGTCTGCCTGCCCCTCCCCCTGCTTGTTGCGCTCGCTCTCCAGATAAATAAATAAATAGTCATTAAAAGAATAAAAAATATAAAACAATAAAACTTTTTAGAAAAAGTAAACAGACTAGGATTTGTCTGATACAACTGGGGAGATGTCCCCATGCAAGGGGTCTTCTTTGGTGGGTCCGTACTTAGCTGTGCTCATTATAATGAGCCGAGCATTCTTCAAAGCCCTCCACTGACTCCTTGGGGATTACGTTCTGGATCTGGGGTTACTTTTATAAGAATATCCTTATGAGGGTAACTCTAAGTCTTTGGATATCAGGCTTGGTTTTAAGAAACAGACAAAAGCCACTGGGAGCCATGGGTCCTGCCACACTGGGTATGACAGAAGTTGGCAAGAGAAGGCCCCCAGGGAAGGACTCAGATCCAAGTCCATGGACTCCAGACCCACAATTATTTCACTACATAGCCCTGCTTCATTATGGGGTCATTTTATGAACTGGCCATGCTTTTTAACATCTTTAACATTTTAAAGGCCCATTATACTTAGTTTCAAATATTTGTCTTCAATTCAGACACCAACTTTAACTTCTGTATCCATACAAACTGTGCTCTTCCCAAACCCCTGTTTGTACCCAAAGAGTCAGTTTATCTTCAAGTACAGCGTTCTGGCCGCAGCCTATGGCCACATGGTCCTCTCCCGACATTCCTCTTCTGCTTCCACAGGCCAAGTAAGGAGGCCAAGCTCATTATCTGTTGTGTGGGCACGCTTCACAGACTCCAGACAGACATAACTTATGCTATGTCCAATTTTCTTCTCTTTTCCCATGATTCCTTTTTATTAGCAGAAGTTGATTATGTCAACTAGGTAATGAAAATAAAAGATCAGTCTTCCCGTTGGCATCCTCAAAACACTGAAAACAATCTCAATAAAATGAATCACAAAACCATAGAATTCTGAGCCTTGGAGCTCTTTAAGCCAGCGGCCTGTGCCACGGTCACACCACGTAAACCCTGTGATGCTCACAGCCTCCACTCTGAGCTCCCCGCCTCTGTTCACTACACACTCTGCTTCTCGACTTTTTGACATCTTCCTGGATTCTGAATTCCTGGCTTAGATTCTTATTTGCGGCCTCTCCTGGCCTCTGAAGCTTGGTTCTATTTCTCCAGCTTGAACATGCTTCCTCCAGCCTCAAATATATTAATGGTTATACGATTCTCAGCGACCTGCTCTCACCTGGCCACCAGGGTGCCCTGTCTTGGCATAGGGGGCTACGAACGCTGACCCAAGTTCATCGTGGCTCCTCCGGGGGGCCCAGAATCTTCCACACCACTAGTGACCCCAAAGGTCACCAGCAGCTCCATTTATCTCCTGGCATAAGTCATTAATTTTATTTTACTTCTAGCAAAGTTGAACTGAACTCCTAATACTGTTAACATGCACTCCAAACAGCTCTGACTCAGACCCTGAGCATACATGTAGTTGTGGCAATTGAGACCACGGGTGGTAATATTTACCACTTATTTACCGGGTGGCCTGGGGAGGGAGACAGAAAACATGACTCTGCAAAGTGAGGTAAATAAAAATCACGCAGGCAGGAGCTCGAGACTTCCAGCCGCTCCACAGGACAAAGACGCACAGTAGCTAAATATAAGAAATAGTGCTTTTAACGCTTTCAAGGTTGGCTCAGAAACAATGGGAACTTTCAGCAGCTCATGCTGGGGGGTGGTAAGAGCCTTCGCACCATAGGTGCGGCTGAAAAAAGCCTGTGCGCCCTTGGCCTATCCTGGTAATTTTTCCTCTTTTCCTTTCTCCTCACTTTGCTTCTTCCAAACTTTGTAGCCTTTTGGCCTGCCTTCACCTTTGTGCAAGGACTGGCTGTTACTTACCATGCCCTTCAGTGTCAGATCTGCTAAGGGAGACCGGTTGCCATGGAAATCTGGCCAAACATGTAAATCAACAGTGAGAAAACCCACAGGCTGAGCCTTCTTAATCAGATCCAGGTGACTGTTCAAATATGCATATATACTCTGGCATCTGGAAGAGAAGTTGATTTTGTTTTTAGAAGGGGGGGCAGGGTCAGGAAGCAAACTGTTCTGCAGAAAGAAACGATTTGTACTTCCATATCAGATCCAGAAACAAAGCAGGGTCCTCAAACCCTCAGCAGAGAAACTACCCAAACCCACAGGAACCAGCATACTGCACTGTCTGATCATGCTGGGCCATCACTGAGAACAGGTAGTAGGTCCCAGTGCAAAGTGGTAAGGCTTGGAATCAGCACACAAGGTCCAGAAGTGGCTTTACCCCTAGTAGGTATGTAACCATGAAAAAGTTACTCAAACGTTCTGAACCACTTTCTTAACATCTGTAAAAACAGACATTATAATCTCTGTCCAACTTACCTCATAGGGTTATTGTGAAGATCAAAGGAGACTATGTATGTGAAGATAGCGTATTTTGTAAACTGTACAATAATGTACATATGTAAAGGATTTTTTTAAATCAGTATTCCTAATTGTAACAATAACGATGAGGTGACAAAATATAAAGGTAAGTTTCAAGACTCGGGATGGGAGTTGGCTAAAGGAAGTGACAGGACAGAGGAATGCAGTTGGATCAGGAATTAGGAGACTTGATTTCCAACCCAAATGCACCAAATGGCAGGGCATTTGTTCTTTTTCCTTTCTAAGGGTCAGGATCTTTGGGTGCAGAATGAGGGAGTCCCACCACCTTTCAGCCTTCACATGTTTGCATGAGAGGGAGACATAGATGAGCGGACTAGAGCCAAGGTAGTCCTGGGCTCAGATCTGGGTTCCAACCCATCCTAGCTGGGTGAAATGGACTGGTGACTCACCTTCTCTAAACTTCAGTTATCCCATATATAAAATGGGCATCCTAATACTTATCTCACGGAACTAAATCTTACTGCATGGCATCAAGACTGAAGTGGGACCCTTCCCCTCTTTAAATGGGCTTCCTTCTTCAAGTCGTGAACCAATGATTCTAGAGGAAAGTGGGTTTATCAAAGGGTGGCATCCATGCCACTTCTCACTGGTGACCTTGGAAAGATAGCTTTAAAGGTTAAAAGCATGGCTTGAGTAATGGCAGGAAAAAAAGTATAGGAAACTAATGTCCAAGGGAGGTTAGTATCTGAGATACCCAGCATGATACTATTTGCATTTCAAAAACACACACACACAAAAATAAAAAGTTAAAAAATGCTTTAGGGGTGCTTGGAGATTTCTAATTCCAGTTTTGTGACACTGTGACTGTTCCCATAGAGCCCATGAAGTTCCCAAAAGTTTTCCAAATTAAGCTTAAAGGAAGAAACAAACAAGCAGAAGAGTGTTTTTCAAATTCTTCTGTTAAATACAAATTTAGTTTGTTATCCCAATACAGAAAAGACAGCAAAACAAAACTGGTCTATGTGAGTGCAGGAGTGAGTGCAAGTGTGTGTGTGCATGCATGCCTGTATGTGTGTGTGTGCCAGTACATGTGCATGCAAGCCTGGTGTGCACGTGTGCCTGCGAGCCCGTGTGTGTGTGTGTGTGTGTGTGTGTGCGTGAGCACAAGGTATGCTGGGTGGAGGTAATCTCTTTGCTTCTTGCTGTGACACCTCATTTCCATCTAAAAATCTTCTGCCTTGGGTGCTACTAGGAGGACAATGATACTGTTGGAAAAGGGCTGCCCGCTGCAGCATCGTCAGCTGCCACTCCCTGCCTGACAACACACAGTCTTCAACCCCAGCCCCAAGACCACCCCTTTCCAGAAGGATGCTCAAAGTGAAGGCCTCGAAGACCCGAGGGCGAGATCAAATTTAAACAAACTCTCCTCTGTGTGACTCTGATGCCATGTGCTTTCTGCAACTAAGGTCAGAAAATGACTTGTCAAAGCCGACATTCGAACTCTGTTTTAGCATGACTCTAGGGCAGTTTTAGGTAAGGCCAGGCAGGAGCCTTGCACTTGGGGAGAATACTATCACATTCTGCTTTTCTATTTCCCGCGCTCTCTGCTCACGGTCCAACAGGAACCACAGTGATAACAAAAGCCACGAGAACGTCCTTTGAAGCCAGAAGTTGAGAGTCCCAGCTCCAGCAATATCCCACTTCAGAATGCCATCACTGAACTTAAAGTAAAGGGACTTTTTTTTTAAGCACACATCTATAAATCTTTTCATTTGCCTCTCAAGGAATTTGAGGGCAGGGCATTCAGTTTCAGACATCTGGGTCAATAAGAACCTATAGACCTAATTACTATTGATTCGTCATTGTCTCATTTACCATGGGTCTTTGCAAACAGTGAGATCTGTTTAGCCTCTTACATATATGGTCACTCATGCACTAATGAGATCCCTGGGGGACGGGGCATATGCTTACCCCTTTGACTCCTAACCTCCTCACAGCTGTATGTTTATTCTTTGAATGCAGACATTCTCCTGCATGTTTTTTCAATTATACCTTACCATGTGTGCTATCTGAGTATATCACTCAAAATGAAATGCACTTGGAAAACATTAGAATAACAAATGCACATCATTATTCACATAATTTTAACCTTACATGATGCCTTTTTTGGTTCTGACTTTGCTTCATTTGGGATTTTTTACCAATTCCTTCTCAAAAGGCGGTCTGCCCTCTTCTAGCTTGGGAATCACATGTTAGCTGTTTCAAGTGGGTGGTTCTCCCTCCCTTTTCACAAACTCTGGGCTCATATACTTTCTCTCGGAGAGAGGAATTCCTGCGGCCTTCGTCCCCCTGCACATGACGAAGAAAATACAGCTTCAACAACCACACAGTGACTTCACCGTGTCGTGGCTGGGTGGTCAGGTACCACTAAAACCCCCCAAGCCTAGTTTACTTTTCTGTACCTGGGGCTAATTCTCTCACGTTATAAGCTGCTATGAAGATTAAATATTGAGCCTGAGCACTATAAAATGATCGGTAACCAATAAAGAGTTCTCCCTCCGTTCTCGTGATAGGAGATTCATTTCTAGCTTTAAAAAATCCAAGAGTCAGGGCACCTGGGTGGCTCAGTGGGTTAAAGCCTCTGCCTTCTGCTCAGGTCATGATCCCAGGGTTCTGGGATCGAGCCCCACATCAGGCTCTCTGCTCAGGGGGGAGCCTGCTTCCTCCTCTCTCTCTCTGCCTGCCTCTCTGCTTACTTATGATCTTTGTCTGTCAAATAAAGAAATAAAATCAATAAATAAATATAAATATTTGTCTGTCAAATAAATAAATAAATAACCCAAGAGTCAGGGACAATTTTTGTCAGACTTCATTGCTTACAATCTTAAATGAGGACAGCACCCCTAGAATCTCTACTCTCTCCTGCCTCCCTATAAGTAATTTAATTCTTAGGATCCTTGGGCTGCCCAAAAATGTAGTGACCATATTTTGAAATAAAAAATCAGAATACATGGTCTAACCAGAAGACATCTGTGCCTCTTCCAGGAATTGAGAAAGTCAGTCTGTCTCCAGTTCCTCACTTCTTGGCCCACCACAATACGGAGTCTACTGAAACTGGTCCCACAGTGAGGGATAACACTCTTTGCCGCCAACTCCACTGGACCATGTTTGCCTTTATTTCACTTGAGTTCCCTCTCATTCTGCACCACTTCATCACTTCTTACTCATTTGTTCTCCTTCCCTTGATTCCAGACACTATACTCTTTATTTTAAGCTTCTATACTCTAATATTTTAAGCTTCTCAGAGATCTGTCCTTGTTGGTCTTGTCACTCTTTCTGTACCCTATGTGATCCCATCCTCCTCTCATGGTTTCGGGTACCATCTAGGGCTGAGGACCTCCAACTATACACTCCTAGCTCCTGCCTATTTCTCTTATGAGTTCTAGGTCAGATAGCCAACAACTCAACCAATGCCTCCTCTTGGATGTCCACTGTTGAAATGGAGAATTTATCTCCTAAGTCAGTACAGTCCTCCGTTTTCTTAAGCACTTTCTTATCCTTGCATGACAAATAGAAGCCAAAGAAAGATGTTAGAATTTCTATCTTATTTCTGTTTAAGAAACATTTCTCATCTAAGAGCCATCAAGAATTTAGTGGTTATCTTGGCACACCCTAGGGAATGAAAGGTGTTAATATCGTCACCCTCGTTCTAAAACTGTCATAGCTCAGGGGAGCCTAAGTAAACACTTGCTGATAGACTGATGGCCCCAGTTGTCAGACGGACAGACTGAGACTGAAGAAGCCATCAAGGCCAAGGAAGCAATCTGAGAACACCAGAGCAGACTGGCAAGTGAGAACCACCTTTGGAAGTGGAGTCTAAGGGTTCCCTATAATCCTCATTTCCTTATCTAGAATTAAATGAGATAACATACATAAAACAAGTGGCAAGTACAGTGCTAGGAACACTGCACATTCCCAATAAATGTTCTTATCTTTTCTTTTTCCTTTCCTTGCACAGCCTTTAATGGGGAGTTTTAAATGCAACTGAGATTTGGCATATGGGGGCCAGTGCATTTGAAGAAATTGATCCTTAGTGAGATTACGTGAATCACAGAGGCAAAGGAAAAAAAAGGCCTGAGGAGTAAATCAGATCAAGAAACATTGATTGTGGAAAAAAAAAAAAAGAAACATTGATTGTGGGGTGCCTGGGTGGCTCAGTTGGTTAAGCGTCTGCCTTCGGCTCAAGTCATGATCTCAGGCTCCTCGGATCAAGCCCTGCATTGGGCTCCCAGCTCAGCGGGGAGTCTGCTTCTCCCTCTCCCTCTCTTTGCTGCTCTGCCTACTTGTGATCTCTCTCTTTCTCTCTCTCTCAAAAATAAATAGATAAAAGCTTAAAAAAAAAAGAAAGAAAGAAAATGATTGTCCTTACAGAAATGACAGAAAAGTCCAGGGGAAGTGGGATAAAAGAAAGGTTGGAAGAAAAAATGTGAACTAGGAAAACTTCATTCTGGTAAACCTAAATGAGAACCTGAAACCAGCAGCATCACAACAAGAAATGCTTGTAAAGGTAACTCAAGAACAGGCTGGGCTTCTCTGATTACAGTCCTCCTTCCAGCAGACTGTGAGTTCGTGGAGATCAAGGGGCCCTATCTTCTACTCTGTCCCCCTCTCCACTAATGGTCTAGTTTACTCTCCACAGAGCAGCCAAAGTAATCCTTCTAAGTTAAATCTGATGGTATCTTTTCCCTGCTCAGAGACTAAAACCTGGAGTCAATTCTAGTGTCTTTACTGTTATCTACAATGACCTCCATAGTTTGGCCTTGGCTAACCTTCAAGCCCTCACCTGTTTCCAGCTCCCTTCCACTCTGGTCTGGCCACAATCGCCTTTATAGTATCCTACAGCCTGCCAAGCTGGCTGCTGCCTCAAGGCCTGGGGCCTTTCTGTTCCTTACACCTTTTGGGGTGACTTGGGGCTCTATGAAAACAGAACACCCCTATCTCGGAGCTTAGCATCAGCAAGTCCTATCTGCAACTATAGAAACAAGTACTGATAAACAGATTTCATATTTTATACCCCTGATTTGCTTCTTTACCTGAAATAATTTCCATCCATCACCCCAACACCCCTCATCCATCTCTTTACTCATTTCTGTTTTTCTTTAGAAAACTTACCAATTCCTGGTCAGTGAATGTTCTCTTCCTCTATCTATACACACACACACACACACACACACACAATTTGTATGTACATATATATGTGTGTGTGTGAAATTTACATGAAAGTAGGGACCTTTTTTTCTTTTATTTTGTCTATAATCATAAATGCCCATAAGACTCATCACCTTCATCCTGCTACCAACCTTGAACACGTGTGGTTTATGGCAACACTTTCCCACCAAACCCTGCTATCACTAGAGCCTCATTCTGAGACGTTGGGAATTAAGATTCACAATAAGAGAACTAAGGTTCCCAATAAGGTTCCCAATATGGTTCCTAATAAAAGAATTAAGACAATAATGGGAAGTTTAGAGGAAAAGGGCCAAAGTTATGATCAATGTCAGGCAATCGCTAAAGCATGAAATCTCTGGAAATTTGGCCTCACATAGAGAAAGACTCTGCTTGCCAGTGACATGCATGAGTACATCTACTTATTGCTTACTTAATTTATAAGCTCACAAAACATTATTCTTCAGGGATGGGTCTGAAATGGCAAATCAAGAGTATAAAATACTGTGATAAATCTGTTTATCAACACTTGTTCCTACAGTTTTAAATAGGATTTGCTGATGTTAAGCTCTGAGGCAGGGGTGACTTGCATTCTGTTTTCAGAGAGCCTCAAGCCACACCAAAACAGGCGTGCAGTTTCTGATTCCAAGGAATTTGCTGTCCTTTCCAAACATCCAAATTCACTTTAATAATAGTTATGCCTATTTCTTAAGACCCAATGCATAATGGGTCCTATAGACTTGGAATAGTCTATTCATATATCCGATAAGACAGAGATGCACTTTCTTTTATAAGACAATAGAAAGAAAGTGAAAGGAAAGAGAATCAGCATTTATTGAATACCTACTAAATATACAAGCTGGATGTAAAATTTGAGATACAGAAAGAAATGAAGCCAAGAATTAGATGGGACCACCTTGAAAGAGATGACAAAAAGAGAAGGGAAGAAGACTAAGACCCTAGCTGTAATGAACTTTGAGGTAGGGGTAGAAAAAGATCTTGAGGGGCACCTTGGTGGCTCAGCTTGTTGAGTGTCTGACTCTTGATCTCAGCTGAGGTCTTGATCTCAGGGTCGTGAGTTCGAGCCCCACACTGGGCTCCATGCCCATGCCCATGTGGAAGGAAGCTAGGGAGGGAAGAAAGAAGGAAAAGGGAAGAAAGAAAAAGATCAAACTTGAGCTTGAAAAGGAGACTTAGAAGGACAAGCCAGAGATATGGGAGGAAAACTGGGAGAAGGCAACATTCCAGAAAGAAAGCCAAAGGAAGAGAGTGTTATAGAGGAGAGGAAGGTAGGATCATTGGTGCCACATCCTGCTGAGAACCCAAGGATGGGGACTGGAAAGCACCCTACAGACTCATCAACAGAGGCTGCTGAGGACCTTATCATTAACTGTTTCAGGGGCCAGTGGGGACAGAATTCAAATTGAAGTGGGCAAGGGATGGGTGCAAAATGAGGAAGTAGTGACCCAGAGTATAGGCAACACATTGGAGAAACCGGTAAAGGGGAAAAATACAGGGAGGTAGTTTGAAGGCGGTATGAAGTCACTAGTATGTGGAAAGAGCTGGGATTTAAAACCAGTTCTGACTCCACATCTGAATCTTAGTAATTGCTGCTTCTGGACCCCCCGTGCTGCTGTTTCTCTGAGGCTGCACTGGTAATCCATAAAGCTCTCTTTCTTCTTCTCCATAAAAACTACTCACATGAAGTACATCTATAGAAGAAAGTTCTGGAAATTTTGAGTATTTCAATGCAAAATCTAACTACCCCTTAGGTTTGTGTTGGGCTTTAAGATCTTCAGAGACTGGCACTTTCGCAATCTATTTTCCTCTACAGAACACCTGTAAAATGAGTTAAGCCGGGTGGTATTATTGTGGTTTTATGGGCGAGGGAACTGAGTCACAGAGACATTAATGGCAGAACTGGCACAAGAATCTGAGACCTCTGATTCTTAATCCAGGGTTCTTACTACTTTACCACACTTTGCACAAGAAGGTCTCAGCCCTAGAACCACCACCACCAAGTTTTCCTCTTCTATAAAACCATTAGTAATAGAGGCAGAAATAGCAGTGGTGCCTGCTGTCATAATTGTCATCGTAGAATTTACAAAGCCTTGCCAAATATACTACTACCTCATGAAAATAAAAACAAATTCTCAGAGGCACCCAGGGCTGGCTCTCTCAGAGCTACTACCCTAAGTTCTGATGAGGACACAAGTTCATACAATGATGTACGTTGAAGCTGGGACTTGAATCCAGATCCCTGAACTCCAAATCCAGTGTTCAGGTTTATGGTTTATAAATGCTGGATCCCTTCAAGAATCTGATGAAAGTTATTGCCTCTCTTCACAGAAAATTATGTGTCAGTATATAATCATCAAAACTGCACACAATGAAGGGGTTCGTGGATGATCTAAAGGTAGGAACCCCTGCTCTAGGTAGATTAGGTGGTCTCTAAGCCCA
>RCUC01137671.1:0-40610 GCA_003697995.1 Taxidea taxus jeffersonii | reverse complement strand
GCAGGAAAGGCTCTGTAAATCCAGCAAGCAGCTTCCCTTCGTCCTCTATTTCTATCAGTATGGTCTCTTATCTCCCTCACCAGTTTTTAGAATTTGGAACACTTTTTAAAAACTCTATGAAGATTAGAAATAAACATTTTCTGTGTGCTCCATGCCAAAGAGCTGTACAGTGAGTTATTTCTGAAATTCTTTTTTTCAGATAATCAACATGACGTTTCTTTCTCCCTTTATCACTCAAGGCAGAATGATGAACCTGCAAATATTTACCTTATTTACACGAAATTCGGTAATCATTGCTCGGTAAAATGCAAATATATTCCATTTTGATGCCTCTGCATAATGGTTTCTAGGCAAAGTTACTGAATTTTACTTACCTAGTTTTGGGTGGAAGGAGTTAGAAATTTATAGATTTCTGGCAAGGTACTATAATTGTGCTAAAATGTGTTAGAGCAGTATACTTCTATCAGGAAGCTTTAAAGACTGGGATGCACTCAGTAAGTTTAAAAAAATCTGGTGAGTTAAGTTTATCCAGGAGATATTGTTAGTAAAATCTATTGTCATGAGCATTACTTACAGTTCTAGAAAAATCTGCAAATACTTTATAATTATTGTAAATGTTTCATTATATCTACTAGCAATGCTCTCTCTAAACTGTTGACAAGGACATTGTTCACTGCCTGGTTTCTTTTGTAAACAATGCCCAATGATGGGTTTGACAAAACTTTTGATTGGTTTGTTCTTAATTTAGTATTATGTAAACACATGTAGTATATAAGGATACCAGAGTTAGATCCTCTTAAAAAAGAGAAATCTCTTATGAGCTTCAAGTATATGACAGTTAAAGGCTGGCTTAAAGAGTAGGATGTTTTGTTGTTTTTTTCCAAGCTGAGTGGGAAAATGATAAGCATATACATTTGAATGACAATGTGCTCTCCCAGTACTGTGTTTGTAAGTGCGCACTTACTTCAAAGGGCTGTCATTCGTTTACATGAAAGCTTAGAAAACAAGGAAATAAAATTCCTATCTCCTAAATTATTAAATATCTAGCCTGTAAGCAATTGAAATTAAATGTAAAATATCCTCATTATTACTTAGGTAAATATTTGTGAAATTGTCACTATGACTGCCTTTTAATGTTATGGCTCTAAAGTCACAAAATGAATCCTTATCTCTGACCGGACATTATCAAGTTTGTATCTCTGGATTTAAGTACAAGCAGAGTAAAAGAGTTTCACTGATCAAAAATCCATCCTCATAGCGGAACAAACAACTAACAAAACCAGAAACTTTTAGAGGTGCTTAGGTGGCTCAGTGGGTTAAGGCCTCTGCCTTCGGCTTGGGTTGTGAACCCGGGGTTGTGGGATCAAGCCCCACATCGGACTCTCTGCCCGGCAGGGAGCCTGCTTCCTCCTCTCTCTCTGCCTGCCTCTCTGCCTACTTGTGGTCTCTCTCTGTCAAATAAATAAATAAAATCTTAAAAAAAAAAAACAAACAAACAAAAAGAAAACCCCAGAAACTTTTAAACCCGCAGGTACCTGCATCCATATATGAAATTATAACAGTTTGAACAATTCTATCTGTAAAAGCAGAGAAGTCAGCCACATAGTATCTTGTGAAGGTGTCCAGAACCTAACAGTTCTGTTACCATTATTTTGTGAGAAAGCAAATGTTGTGCTCTGAAATCCATTGTTACAGAATGGATTAGACTGTACCTCACAGAAGTATAAGCTGAAATTAAGGTTTTGGGTTTCAAATGTGGCAAGTTAAATGTATTCTTGAGACGAAACAAAAAACCCTTGCTTTCATTGTTATGCACTTAACCCCCAAGCACATCTAAATTATAATCTTCCCAGATGCAGTATCATCACAGCATTATCAAAACTGGAACCTTCTGGATAAGCTAAACTCTAAAGTTGTCTTAATTACCTTTTTGTTGTTACTTTTCCTCGGGTCTCTATTGTAATGTGAATAAATCAATTAGCTTTTACAAACTGAAGGGATTATAATACCCAAGTAGAAGTATTAGCATTAAACATAGCATTATTATTATATCTGCAAAATGTACAAACAGCTAGAGCCCATAATATAATGGTTGGCAGAAACTGCCTGAGTTTCAAAATTGTGAACATTTCATGGTTAGTTTTTCCCTTAACTTACTCTGAAGAATTCTTTTGTTGACCCTGAATCCAGAGTTCCATAGGCAATTTCTGTTTGTTTGGCCAGATCTTCTGCACTTTCTATGGGGGAGACCATTCGTTCAACCGTCAGGAAAGCGGCGAGGTTAGCAGTGTAAGATGATATAATGATGAGCGTAAAGAACCACCAAACACCTCCAACAATTCGACCTGAGAGGGATCTAAACATGGATAAGATAATGCACATTTTCCTTTCTCTGACCAACATAGAGAAAGAAAAGAGATATCATAAATTCACAGGGTATGTTTAAAACCACGATGGCAATTATAGTTTTATTTTCTGTCTACTCACGAATGATTCTATCTTTCTGTATAATCTGATGCCAGGCATGCTACCTCGAGTATATGAATGCCACTGAAAATATGGAAAATGTTCCCTTTTTATTGTTTGTTCCCAGAAACGTGGAACTTAATGCCTTTCCTCCAGGTACAGGAAAGGAACACTTACTGAAATTCACTGATACCCACCCCACTTTACATTTTAGCATCTGGAATTGGGGTGTAGCCTACAGGTGATGAGATAAACATACTTGTGTGGCTTCATTGGCAGCATCACTGATCTCTTTGTGGTACGTGAAATAGCAGTGCGTGTTAACAGCGGGTGAGGTCTCAGATTTCATACAGATGCCCTTCTGAGAGAACTGGCAACAGCCTTCAGACGGAGCCCTGCGAGGGCGGGTGGGACACACCGGATGGGGTTGGACCAGATGAGGACTCAGACTGGTCTCAGAGTGACTGCAGCTGGGGACCGTTTTGTCTGTTTGATATTTCATTTCTGATCTGAGCTGAGGATGGGCTATCTCCAAATGCACCTTTACATTCTGCCCTAAACAGGTTTTCTCTGCCATTGCCAACACGAGAGCACAGTGTGTGACTTCTACGTGCACTGGGGGATGCCATTAAAAAACAGACACTAAACCTCGAAAGAAAAAAGTTCTCTCCTCATCCTCTCCCTGGTATCAGGGATGTGTGGGTTAGGTGGGTGCAGAGGGGAAGTGAGGATGGAATGAATTAAAAATCCAGGAAATTTTATCACTGATTTCACTCCCTGGGACCATCAGACTTCAACATTCAACAAAAACAAATTGTTTTTGAACATTTTTTTTTTTTTACTGTAAGAAAAAAATTTCCTATTTTCCATGACATTTCTAACTTTCAAATTCTCCCTTCTTAACCATTATTATTAAGTAGCACCTGTCAGTTTTCACTTAGCACTTGCTTAATCCTGGTTTTCAAAACCATCCCATGACTTGCTTTTGCTTTCTTTTCATTTGATTAATTCAGAGTTACTGACTTAGTTTTCTATGTTATTGGAATTTAAACACATTTAGAGTTTTCCTGGGTCTTAAGGAACACAGACTGCATTGTGCCTAAAATGTCTCTTTTTGAGAAAGCATACATTTCTTTAAAAAATCTGTGTATTTCCAATGCTAACCTAAGCCACATGTTTAAGTTCAGTTCGTAGCCTTCTCCTACTTGCACTTGTTTTTTCTGTGGGAGAAGGTTGGTATTTTTCTTGCAATAGGACACTGGCCGCATTTCTGGCAAACATAACTGAAAATGTCCTAGTGGCCTCCAAAGGAAGTGAGCCATGACTCCACAGATATTGAAAAACATGTCTATTAAACTAACACCGTATTGACATTGCTGAGTTTGCCCACAGCTTACTTAGTTCATGTTTTGTTACAGAGAACAACGGATATCTGGTACCTAATATACCAACTCAGGCGTTAGGTAAAGTCTACGGCCGAAATCCCCCATAAGGTATGTGGGGTGTAAATTGAGGTCAGAATTAATTTTTTAAAAAGAAACAACAGCAACAGTAACAAAAAATTCTGATTTTGAAAAGAAGACGAAATGAAAATGAAATCTTGAAATCTTAGTCTGACAATTTAGGTTTTCCTTTCCACCTGTCAGACCACTGAAGGCAATACTAACACTACGTGATTTTGGAGACTTCTGAGTAGTTGCATATGTTACTTCTCTGCTGGGAAAGTTCATCTTTGTGATGTGTCCACATTTGGTGCTAACTTGGAAAAACTGGCTACGGTGGTACTCAGATTAATTTGGGAATTGTACCTTCCTCCCCCTCCCCCGGGAGAAGAATGTGTGGAGAGACAGCCCGCACAACACCAAGAATGACGGGGCAGTCAGTGAGGAAGAGTTTTCAAACTAACCTGGGTGAAATGTCACATCCTTGCTGCATGAAGGCACCCAGGGAAAACCAGAGGCTGTTAAAGATGCCAAACTCATTGGGAGGCTGGTCGCTGGGTCCTTCCTTTCCATCCTCTGGCTCTTCTGTGTGCCATTCATATGGACTAAACCTGCTAACTAGGAATAAGACCACGCTGACACCAATGTAGGCAAACACTATACACATCCAGATCTCATAGGCCAGAGGATCCAAGAAGGAAAACACTCCCGGTTTAGATTTCTGAGGCTTTTTGATCATGATAGATATGCCCAAACTCATGAAGGGCTTAGAGAAGTCAATGACCTCCTCTCGGACCAAAGTGATTGTCAGAGGGGCGATAGCAATCTCTGCTTTCTAGAAGAGAAGAGACACATGAAAACACACATGTTAACACACTTCACGAAGCGGCTGGCACGGCATCAATCCACTCAAAACTAACGAGTTATGCATTCACTCTACATTTTGAAGGGGAAGGCCAACAGCTAGCTGAGTAAGAACAGCAATAAACAGAAGATGAATAGCAGATTGTTTCCCAAGAGAATATACCATGTGCAAGTGCATGAAATAAATATTTTTATTGGTGCTGGTGATTAGATGAGAGGAAGAGACACAGGGAAAGAGTGGATAGAAGCAAAAATATACTTGAACTCAGACAACTGTCTTCGTCTTTAAGGACATAGGCCAGGCCAGAGGAGCAGCCTTAACGGACTTCCCATATGGCTGGATTTCTGAATTTCTTGGCCCAAACTGCCATTATGTTGCAGCATTTTCTGTTCCATTTGGAACGGTGCCACTGACTCATTACTTGGCTGTCCTTAATATTATGAATGCAAATTTCAAACAGCCCTTTTTTTACTCCTTTCCAGTTGTAGGAAAACCTACCCTATAGTCTGTGTTGTAGGATGGAAGACACCTGCTGTTTGAGGACATTTCTCAATCCAGTGCACACACAAAAATCTGAAAATTGACATTTATTTCTCCCTAGCCACATATTTTGATTTTATACTCTGAATTTCTAACACAGTATTCGGAAAACAGTGGATTCAATTCTCAGCTCTTATGATCTGTAAGACACCAGTTTCTATTTTTGTTCTATGACTCAGCCATTTTTCCAAGCCCATTTTCCATGTCTCCCCAATGAGGAGATTCTCTCTTATGGAAAATTTAATAAAATCCTAGTGAGCATTTACTGAGGGACTATATATCTGGCTTTGAACTAAGTATTTTAAATGGCCTCTCACTTAACACTACGTTCATCCCATTTATCACTGTTTTCTACATGATGGAGCTGAGACTCAGGTGTACACATCACGGCCCTTCTCGATCTGGGCTCGCATGTCTTCCAC
The DNA here is from genome assembly GCA_003697995.1 of Taxidea taxus jeffersonii. Taxonomy (NCBI): domain Eukaryota; kingdom Metazoa; phylum Chordata; class Mammalia; order Carnivora; family Mustelidae; genus Taxidea; species Taxidea taxus. Next base: position 34,875 of record RCUC01137671.1, on the reverse strand, counting down.
CAATCATGCCGTCTCAAGAAGTGAATGGAATAAAGGGTCGTGGAAACACTGTAAACTGTTAAGTGATCTGCAGGTACAAAAGGTTATTTGATTGTTCATTTTGAAAAGAACATATTTGACACTATATAATCTATATTGATATAGATATAGATATATATCTGACATTAAAGTGGAATCTGAAACACGGCCAGGCATGCTCCTGGGGAGGCTGACATCTCCCAGGGATTCCTACAGACCCTCAGGTCAATGGCTCACACGCCAGCTGGCAGCTCCATCCCAGGGTGTGTGGTGGGCTGGTGCGGGGAGGGTACAACAGCCACGAGGTTGCCCACTGGGGGGCTGAGCACTAACTCTAAGAGCCCTCTAGGGGGAATGAACTTAGCTTACCTCAATAAATGCCCGCATTTATGAAAATTAGACTCACCGCTGGGAGGTTATCATTTTTGCCATTTTATTATTTGCATAATTTTCATTACACATGTGATCTATGAACTTGCTATAGAAAAATGAGTATGTAAAAACAGAATTACCTCCATTCCCTTCACCTGCTCTTCAGACAGGCCCTGCTAGACATGGTTTGAGCAATCATATTTCTCTATTTTAAAATGGGATTATAGGAAACCCTACTGTTTATAATTTCTCTACTCAGGTTATGATGAACTCCTTTTCATCTTACCATACATATTAAGAATCAAGGATTGCAAGTATTTTATCATGGGAAAATACCACAATTTGCTCAATCTACTTATTATTTTAGGAGAGGCTTATGCTGTTTCCAAGTTTACACAATTTCCAACTTTGATGATGTGAACATCTTTGAAGACAAGCCCTGGTATATCCAGTAATCATTTAAGATGAATTTCTAGAAATGGGATCGCTGGTCTAAATGGGAACAATCCTTGCAATGGCCATGATACGTTTTGTGCAACTTTTCTCTGGGAAGATCATGCAAATTTCTACCATTATCAGCACTGTGCGAAAGCACTTGCCACTAGGAATGCTGGCCAGCCATGTGTATCTTTGGTCTCATCTATCTTTGCCAATCCGCTCCACAGCAAGTTAGATCTCTGTAGTAATCTGAATTTATTTTTATAAAACATTTATTTTATAAAACAAATAGCCATTTTCCCCCTTTTTCCCCCTATGCCACAGCTTGTCATACTCTGCCCCTATTTTCCATATGGTGTATTCACTTTTTACCTACTAAGTTATAAGTGCTTTTAAATATATTCCAGAAATTAATTTTTATTTTCCATGCACCTTGCAAATATTCTCCCTATTCAGTAATAGTTTTGTTTACGTAACTCAGTTCATGGTACTTCACTGCAATATATGCACATTTAATTTTGTTGTAGCTATATGGGACTTTTTTCTGTTTTCAGCCTTTGGTTTCATGCTCAGAAAAATTCTTCTCTTATCATATGATGAGTCTCAATCATACATGTTTTATTCTTGTACTTAGAATTCTTTTTAGCTTTAGCTGGTATCGTACGCGATGTTCATCCACTGTCGCAGCAGGAATAAATGAGTAACGCAAACTGTCGCTGATGGGAAATGCCACCTTTTGTGAACTAAGCTGTTTGGTGTTGTGTTCTTAGGCAATGTTGTAGTGACACGAGTTACCAGGCCTCCCGCTTAGGAAACAAGGGGCGAGGGAAGGCAAACGCTGGATCAGGGTGGTGACACGAAGGTCGATGGGGACACTTTTGAAGTCTGAAAGTTGTGTTTTAAAAGAAGCCAGTGAACAGAGAAGATACACCTGGGCTTTTTCTGCTCAGACTGGAGATGTTACATCGTGGGTCTGGTTCCATGACCTCTCAGTGAGTCCCAAAACGCAGGGGTCGAGTATCTCCCGCAAGAACTGGCTAACATTTGGGTTCTTGAGGGCTGGAGCGAGGCTCATGAGCCCACATTGTGACACAGACCGCAGGGAACGCTGGTGCTGGCAGGACCTGGAAGGTGCCTGGGGAAATACTCCCTTGGATTAAAATCCATGCACATGAGTATGGCAGGGCCCAGCAGAAGGTGCACAGAATACAGCAGAGAGGACCTGGTGTGCATGGGGGCCACAGGCAGGAAGGACCTGAGCAGCTAGGGGTAGGGGGGAGCATGGTCCTGTGCTCTGGGGCCACCACCAGCTGGCGAGCTGAGGCCATGCGTGTGTCCCAGAACACTTACACCTAACAGTGCCAGTAACAAAGTGTGCAAAGAATAATGAAGCAGTAATAATAAGCAACAGGTTCAAAGTGAGTAATTTTACTGTCTAATGGGCTTTGTAGGATAGGAGAGAATGGATGGAGCTTCCCCTTGGGCCCTGGACACTGGACATTTATTCTACGGATTAGCAGTAAGTAAGTACAAAAATTAAGAAGTGCAGACTTGGCAGACACCAGGATGAAAAGCACCAAATCCGCAGAAAGTGTTAAGAGATACGGAAGATTCCTTTTGGGAAAAAGTCAAGTGACAGAGATGAGAGAATCTAACCCCTTGAAAATGAACTAAGGATTGAATACACTGTGTATTAATAAGCACTCTGTTATCTTCTCTGAGAACTGCTTGACCTTGGGACTCTGTGTTACTGTGACATGTGCTATGGCTGTAACTCTTGGCTGATGATGCCAGTCTCTGAATATCACTTGTTTCTGTTACTTGAACAATGTGGTCAGAGCCCTTGCAAAGGGGTGAGTCTGGGCTGCCCAAAGGGCATGGACTCCATAGCAGAGATATGTAATAACCGCTGTAGGTCAGTAACACCATCCGTGACTAACTGGTAATTCAAGTAGGATTTTTGGAGATGAAATACCCAATAAGTGTTTTCTGAAGGAAATAAATTACTGTAGTTCTAAAAAGTTGAATAATGTTTACATTTATAATCTACTTATAGTCGGGGCGCCTGGGTGGCTCAGTTGGTTAAGTGGCTGCCTTTGGCTCAGGTCATGATCCCAGGGTCCTGGGATCGAGTACCGCATTAAGCTCCCTGCTCAGCAGGGAGCTTGCTTCAACCTGTCTGCCTGCTGCTCCCCCGCCCTCCCTTGTGCTCATTCTGTGTGTCAAATAAATAAATTAATTAATTAAATAAATCTTAAAAAATCTACTTACTGTCTCAAAAACTAAAAGTATTACCCAAAGTTTAAAATACTGCCAAGGAACACATGGTTTAGGAATCCTTTTTCGTTGGAACTTAAAGCTCACTATCAAACCGTTGATAAGCACTGTGATAAAAACCTTCTTGATTTTTTTAAAACTGCAGAATTTTTTTTCATGACTTAGGGCAATGAACTAGTCAGTTCTTTTTAAATGGATATACAACTAAATGATTGCTCTTTAATGCCAAACAAGTTCCTCTTCTGCTGAGGTTATAGCTACTGTATCAGACTGGCTGGAGGAAGTCTTCGGCTTTGGGGTCTGAAACGCAGGATACAGTCAGGAAACTATCCACTTGTAGTTCAGGCTTGGAAAGGGAGCCTCTCTCCAGACTTCATTTATGCTCTCGATGGTTCCATCTTTATTCTCTTCTAGGGAAAGAGGACTCTCATGTAATTATTTCAAAGGGGTCTTGTGAGGATGACTCAGAGAGTGTGCTCTGAAGGTGCCATCTGTGAACTATGGACTGGCTTACAGGACATCTCCAAATACACTTCAGGTGAGTGTGTGACTTTTATCGATTTTCGGATGAATACAGCTTACTGTAAGCTCTAGGTTAGGTGTCCAGACTCTGGGACTCCCACACGTCACCAGCATTTGGTAACTGCTGGTTTCATTTTGATACTTTGCAGGGACAGCTGACGAAAACCATCTTGTTCTCATTCAGGCAGGAATGTCTATACTGAATTTGCTCCTGGCTATAAACGTGTGTACTCAATATCTGGCAAAGGGAAGGGCTTGACGTGTATTCATGTGAGGCCTGCTATGGAATACATTCTGGTTTTTGCATTTGGCTACGTCTCAGAAAATGATGGCATTGCATAAAGTTTAAACTTACTGTGTTCAGCAGAACTCTAAGAATCTCATATTATTGCTGAATATTTTATAGATTCTAAAGTAGTTTAAAGACTGCTTTATCAATTATGTAAATGATATCTACCAGTAACCACAAGCAACAGGGACATAAATAACTAGTTACAATAAGGTCCACCTTTATGCTATTGGGGGAAATACGCTCCTTCCATTATTAAGTAACATTCATAATAGATTTGCTTTGCAGTTCTTAAAAACAACATGGCTATGGTATAGCAGCATTAGGCTTTTGAGAATAATCATCACAGACACTGAAGTCAATTTTTTTTAAAAAATAGGAAATCGTATTCTATATTTTTATCTTTCCTGATTTTGAAATTATGAGGTATTAGCTTCTCTCATTATTTGGGAATTGCACCATAATGAAATAGAGAAACATCTGAACATCATCTATGCCTCTTTGAATGTAACTATAAATTTATTTAAAAAAAGTAACAGGTCTTAAGAAATGGATATATGCCCAGGTGATAAAAACTTTCAGGTTTATGTAAGTAAATCCTTCAATAAATTGATTTGCTTACCCCGTAAACAAGTTCGCCTACCATCCCATTCCAGATTTTTGTGTCTGCATCCCTTGCTCCGTACTTTCCATCAGGGACAATGGCAATTTTATACTTGATACCAATATGTTTTGCAATTTCAGATGCCAAATCTACACAGTATCCTTCATACTTGTCATTTCCTTCAAACATTTCGTGATTTTTCTTGTACATAACATATGGGGATTCCTATAATGAGAGAAGTAGAACTGTAAAGGAGAAATTACAAAACATTCAAAAGTCTTTATGTAACTTTTCAGCTGCAGAATTTGACAAGATTATATTTAATATACACACTGATTTTGTGTGGCTAGAAATTGATAATAAAACAGATGAATTTATAAATACACTAAGGAGTATATTTACTTGCTTTATATTGGGTACTAAAAGAGAAGCCTTTAAAATAGTTTTCTACCCAGTGACTGTTACATACCAAGCACTGTGACCGTGACATGAAAGTAGGTATTAGTAACTGTCAAGGGAAGGTTGCCTATTATCATTGGTAATGAAATTAGTTATTTCTAAAATAGCTCATGAAATTAGAGACCATTTAGTAATTATTCAAGGTCACAGGTCTCCATATTCTGCATCATTTTTAGCCATGTTGGACTACAATCTCCTTTAGCAACGGAGCTCAATGATTTTTCTCTGCTCTCTAGCATTTCGCTGGATGCCCTTCTCAGAGCAGGCACTAGCAAGGTTCAATGAAGAAATGAATTCCTAATTTAAAACATTTTACATACTTATTTGCCTTTAAGTGGCTTTCCTAAAACTGTCCAATATTTTTGACTTTAATGAGGGTTGTGGTCCATGAAGTTTTTCTATTATAAAATATGTCTTCAATGAAAGCTAATAATCCCCCCAATTGTCATAGTCACACACTTCAAGTGATATTCCTGTTTAGTTTTTGAAGCAAGTAAGATAGAAAATAGGATGAAGAATTACTGTGAAAAGCCTTATAAAATGAAAAGACTTACTGGTGGCTAATAATAACTAGGCAGTTTTTACGCACACACACATGCACACAAGCAGCCCTAAACCAAACCATTTAAAGGTTGTGAACTAAGAGAAACATTAGTAAGCAAGCACCCGATTTTACAAGTGGAGCCTAAAGCCACCAAAAGTTAGGTCTGGTGAACATACAAGATAGACCTGTTGGTCACACCTCAGATTCGCAGACAAGGAGTAGCCACCTTTAGCCACAATGTCACTGAGATCATGGATTTATATTTTATAACATTGTAACATAACATACACTGAGTAATTTTCACACAAAATTCTTCTTCTCTCCCAGCACCTGTGTATTTGGGGAAGTTGAACTTGCTCCTAAAACTCTAGATTAGACAGTATTTTACTTTGCATAACACAGCAGTGTATACAACTTCTGATTTTAAGTACTTTGTAAATAAACTACTTTAAGAAACTTAATAAAAATGTAAATTGAATGATCCATAACTTTCTTATCGAGATGCTCTAAATAACTGTACCATGGGCCATTGTCTAGGGTTGGTCCTTGAATAATTCTGCCTTAGGCTAACATAGTCAAAGGACCCAGAACTCGCTCTTGTCCTTGAAATTGATGCATGTATTAACACCAGACTTGGGTAAAGAAAGTTTCTCCACCTATAAAGTTAAGGTAACTAATTGTCTCTTCTTCAGATAGATGACAACTATTTAGTAGCTTACAGAAAACATCCTCCAAATATAAAGGGTTTTGAAAATTATAAACGTGGTGAGTTGTTGCAAAACAGTGTTAATGTCTAAGATACAAAATATTAGTAGTTAAAATGAGCTAATCCTTTCATTCTCTTTTTCTTGTGACAGCTAATTAAAATGTGGAAGTATATATAGAGAAAAGCAAGAGCCACACATTTGTAAAATGCTTAAAACTGTAACTGAAATGACTGTAGAGTTATCATTTACAACTTTTAGTATAATAAATTTAAGAGTTTTCCAAAGTTGTACATCTATGGCTCACATGCAGTACTAAGATTGAAGGTCAATTCTAAAGTGTCTGGAATATTTGAACACTTAGAATTTCAGCCCTCAAATATAAATATATATATATTTATATGACAGCATTAGCTTGTTTATATATTTCAGTATAAATATATATATATTTCAGTATTAGCTTATTTATATATATAAATATATATATATATGACAGTATTAGCTTGTGTGCGTGTTTCTTTAGCTAGAAATCCTACCTCATTTGCTAAATTCCCTCCACATTATATAGTGAACAATTTGCTTTATTAAAAGCTGCACTTATATTATGTACTCAAACATTTACTAAGCACCCACTGTGTGCCAGGCAGTTTGCTGGAAACTAGGGGGTAGAAAAATAAGTAAAATGTGCCTCTTGTCCTCTTGTGATTAAGATTATAATTCTTTGCAATAAGGATAAAGGAGTAAGAGTGAGGGGGACAATCATAAAATACAGGAGTGAAAAATAAGAACAGCTTACTTATTTAGGGCACACTCTGGATCAGAAATCATGCTAAGTTCGTTAACTGTGCATTTACTTTTCACACTGATATTTTGAGGTAGGTACTTCCCTTTTGCAGGGGGAACATTTAAGTCTCAGAGAGGGCAAGTAAATTGTCCAAGTTCACAGAAGTAGCCAATGTGGGAACTAAATCTGTATTTGGAAGTATCTGGAAACTGTTGAAGCTATCATTGCATTTGTCAAAATTTGTCAAAAACCCTTCGAGATTTCATATGATTTAACCAGGGAGGGGACAAGTTAAGGACATGAATGTCTGTATTATGTGTAAATGATATATGTTCTATGAAACTGTGTACACAGTGTAGATAAAACCTTTCCCCATCTCCTCATATTGTCTGGTACCTATAAGGCACTCCATGAATAAAAAGATTTCCTGGCACATCACTGCTCCCTAAATGGGAATATCATGGCAAAGTAATTATGTTAGAACTTCTGATTCAGGTCTTCAAAAGGGAAGTAATTATTAAGTGCGAGGCCATCTCTTTTGAAATAAACATCTGTAAATCTGAATTTAAAAATGTATCTGATGTTTTCTTTTCTTCTCTCTCTTTTTTTCAATTCCCTTTTTGGGCAGTGTGAGCCCACCAGGGTCTTTGCTTTCCTGCCAAAGAGACCAACAAAGACTAGAAAACTTTCAGCTTACTGAAGACATTGATTAGAAACTGAGCTAGACTGTTTGGATAGCCAGGGGCATATACAATTACCGAGATTCAGATGAGTGAGGAACGCAGCATAAGAGAAATAAGATGGTCACACTTGGGGAGGTGGGAGAACAGGCCGAGAGAAAGACCAGGCTTTTCTTGAACAAAAGCTCTCCTGGTTGCTTGGCTCTCCTCACTTTCTTCAAGTGTGTCTCATTTTTGCTTTTCTTTCATATTAAAACCATATGAGTAGCAGATCCTAAATGTTCTCCTCCTTTGCTCCAACCCAGCCTGGTAATTTTGCCCACAAGTAGCCCTTCTGACCTGCATATTTGGGGAGAATTTAATACAAATGTTTGGGGCTACTACAGGTGAAGAAAATGCCAAATCTTTTCAATATGATAGAGAATGAGTCCTAGCCAATCGCTAAGGAGGATTTGTGGGGCATATTCGATAAGGAGCTCTTATGGAGTTCAGGTATTTAACAGTGAATAAAAATGGAATGATCAGAGAGGTGGAAAATAACCTCTTACTTCTGCCCTAAAAGTCTAACCTACCATCCTTAATATCAACTACTATGCTCTGCAGAATGGTAATTCCTCAGAAGTTATTTTAAATGCATTACTTCTTAGTGATTATGAGTTTATTACTAAAATTTCCATAATGGGTAGTGTTCCATATCTGCTCTAATTTCAGGAAAGAAATCAATCTCTGTCTAAACCTGCTACATTAGGGCTTGCTTAAGGAAATGTTTGTGTAAATGAATTAAGATGATTTTCAATCAATGAAGTATTTTCCTACTGACAAGGATTTTTTCAGATTATTTGTATTTAGCAAAACTACTGAAATAGATACTTATTAGAAAGGCTTTAAGATTTTCTAAACATAAAAAATATAATCATTTCAAATACTATCGAAAACAGTTAAAGTAATAGAATCAGTAATATTAACCAAAGTTATTTGCTGTGTGTATATTTGCCTTTCTCCAAAGAATCTTACTGGATGTAGGTAATTTATCCCATGGATAAAAATTCTTAAAAGGAGAATTAACATGTTATTATTCAATTCAGAGAAAAAAAGGAATTTGGATGGCTATACAGCTTTAACTTTATTCAAAAGAAGGTAATTCAAAACTAGTTGAGTGCTTAGCCCTTTGGGGGCAGGTATATGCATGGGGAAAATTAATATTTAGTGCAAGGAGGAAAACAAGTATATCTATTTTTGTATATATATGTACATATGATATAGAAATATATGTGTGTATTGTATATGCACATGTATACACGTGGAGGGCAGCTATAAAACTCTACATAGAGAAGATAAAATATCAAACATCTAATGAAAAGGTGTAAGAAAGTAACCTCTGGAAAGATCGACTGTGATAAGTAAAACTGCTTTCAGGTTTTTGACATAATTCTAATACTGCTGGGAATACATGTGGATTTATGGAAAATCTTCCTAGAGGATTGTTAACATTCACAAGATGGTAAGAAATAGCTTCTTAGTTGAGTAATGCATCATAAGCATCGTTTAGCTTCAGTCATGAACATTTGGGGGAAAATGAGCTCAGCTGAAATACTGCTTTATCTCTCCTTTTCCAGAGAGTTCAGCAGCCAGAGGACTGAGAATACACGTCTCCCTAATGCACGCCGCCTTCCCCTCAACCGCTGAACCAATGCACACTGCACGACTCGGATCTGGCTTCCTTCAGCTGCTGACAGAAACTATTACTGAGGACGGAGACAGTTAGTAGGACTCACAGTCTCATATACAATTACAGGCTTTATCAAATTTTTAGTCACTATGTCTTAAAGACAGAAAACATCTGAACTCAAAACTTTAGACCTTGCAATCTTGTAGTCATGATCCTCATGGGAGGCTGCTGCCAATTGTACTTTTTATTTAGATTTAGCCAAGTTAATAGCATGACCGTATTCAGGTAGAATAAATGAGACATTAAAATGAAGATCATGTTATTGACAGACAATATTGTCAGAAGAAAAAAATAAATTTCAACAGTACAGGAAGCCCCATTTTATTTCAGAATGATATCTAGTCTACATATCTATTGTTTGTTGTCTGCTTTTTTCACTGGAATATAAACTCAATTGAGTGCAGGACTGTTGTTGGTCTTGTTCTCTAGCATATTCCTGGGCTTACAGTGGTGCCCAGCACATAGCAGACGCTTAATAAATATTTATGGATGAATAAATGAATTTCTCAATCAATTTTATTTAACAACAGCATATATCGTTACAATGTATCAACATATAAATAACAATATACACCAAGGAAAGACAAATGGGAAGAACAGCAACGCCGTATCAATTTTGATCAAAGTGCGTGATTTCCAGGGCGGCAACACTCTCAACCTTGTGTGTCTAGAGAGCTGTCTTGCACATATGAACGACGTCTAACCAGCTCCGTCTGTGTTGGGAGTTTTCAGCTGAATTTGGGAGATTATTACATGCAGGTGCCAATACCTTGTTTGTCTACAAGGGATCATTATTTCTTTCAACATGAATGAGATGTGGAGCTTCATAGGTCCCGGATGACCATTTTCAACAAAGCAAATACAAGGAACACGTTTAGGGAAAGGATTCCGGTATTCTTTTTTTAATTACTGAATGATTATGCAATTGCAAAGCCCAAAGAGGTATTATTATGTGAAGATTATATTTTTATACAAAAGACAAATACTAGTATTGCACTATTTTGATAGCAAAAATATTGATGATATCACTGTCACACAACAGCTTTACAGAATACTCTTCATATATAAAGGAAACAACTAATTTCTCAATCATTTTAACTGTTTTGGTAGCATGCTTTCTGAAAACCAGCCATGCTTGCAAACTGATTCAATATTTTGGTCTTAAGAATTCTATCTCCAACCCCTTTAATAACAGGGATGGAAAGGAGATTCTCTACATTATGCCTATCATGCACATTCAGATACTTTATTTCACACAGAACAGGCAAAATTTCAAAAAACCTTTAAAGAAAACAAACTGGGTATATTCAGAAAACAAGCACATAAATTCACAGATATTTACTTTTAGAAAACCTTCACTTGGAATTAGGAGTGATGTAATTCCACCTTTATGTACAATGACCTTATTTCAGGATAGGGGAATCGCTTTGTCAGAACTGCTAAGTGATTCTCTGTCAACATCTATATATTTTCTTGAGAAACATGAGGATTAATTCTTCTTTTGTTCTAGTATCTCAGAAAAGTCACAGAACTTAAAAAAAATTTTTTTTTCTGGTAGTCCAGAGTTGGTCATCCAAGAAGAATCCCACATGAAAAATTAGCTTAAATTTACTACAGGAGAACTTGAGCCTTAGTTAGGAATGGCCGAACAGCGTGGAACTCATTTCTTTCTTGATCAATCTCTTAAAATAGGATTCTTCATCAGAGGCTGAAAAGAGGAGGACTGTACTGAAGTATGACTTTCCATTACTGTGTCTTTTTAGGAAAATAAATATATATGTATATATACTGCTTTTCAAGTCCCATGCAACCATTACACAATTAAGCTAGAAGGAGTGTATTCTGCACTCTTACACAAAAAACTGCTGTTGGTTGGTCTGCATTCTAAAATCAAGTTCCCATCAAGTCTCAGCAGAGTAACATGGCACAGAGGACGCTCACTGCAACATATGAACGCTTCTCTCTGGCAATTTCATGCTTTGACCTCGGTGACCAAAGTTTTGGAAATAACCTGATGTTACTAAAAACCAAAATTACATAAGCTAAAAGCTAAATAACATAAAGTATTTCCACTTTATTTAGAGTAAGGGCTTTGTAAATAATTAAAAACGGGTTCTGCCTAATGAGACGGAGCTGAGGCCATAGGTCACCAATTGTTGATCTCCTTCGACCAGCGTGCCCTCAAAAGGGCATGCTTGACTTCAGTAGTTTTCTATGATTGAAAAGGCAATGTCTTTACGATCTCTTTGAAAACACTTCCTTAAAATTTAGAGTCGTTTTCACTTTATGATGTGACAGAATGGAGCAATCATACTTTCCTTAAGTCTTAGGAGAAGTCCGATAAGTTTATTGTGTATTTGTCATCGGTCAATGAGAAAAATAATCGGTGGAGAACACCATTTTCACATTAAAAATAAATAGAGAACAAAATTTATTTCTAAAGCATTTAGTTGTATAAAACATGCTCATTTAAATCTTTACATTCATAGCCCCACTATTATAAACAATACATATCATTATTCAATGATTAAACTCCTTGAACGTGATCAGTTTTAATACTATCAACTATTATTACACTGATGTCATAAAAGACAGAGTAACAACAATAATGTGGTGTTTATTACCAGATGTTTTTATGTGACTGGTTGCTGAGTCTTCATGTTCATTCTTTTGTCCTTTGGAATGTTAGCATTTCATCCATTTCTAACTAGGATGTGACAGTTTCCATCTTTAACATCTGAGCATCTTTCCAAGAACAACATTGCAACAAAAGATAATACAAGTAAAAGTACTAAATGTATTCAAAGGTCAGGGCAAACCTATTCAGAGCCTCAACAGACTTCTGTGGATCTGAACACCCATGTCGTCCCAGCCATGATGCAGCTCTCATGCCATTCACCAAAGCTGGGGACTTAAAACTGCCTGTGGACAAGACGAAACAGCATAAAGCATAGGCCAAAACTTACCATAATTGTGGTTACAACCACTGTTCTGTTCTCAATAGCTGCCGTGTCATTGCCAAGAGTGGGCACATCTTGAATCAAGACCAATTTATCCATGTCATTCCAGTACCCAACCTGCCAAACAGAAAATTCTTGAAAACACATTTTAGAACAGTTTTCTCTAGTTCTTTCTGGAACCATGAGGGGTATTAATAAGTAAGGAAACAAACTTTAAAAAGAGACAAAAAGGAGGCTTTGGAAGCTTTCTTAATCGATGATGAGCCAGATACTGCCTGGTTGTACATTTGGCAACTTTGCTATTTACAGTCTTGGAGCAGCCAAAACACTGGGGAAGGAGACGTTCCGAAAAGAATATGGATACAGATGGAATACCATTTTATGTTGATCCTCTCTTCTAGTGGGATTAACTGGCACCCTCTAAAATTAATTTACATGATTTTATCAATGATGTTACAGGTTTTACCATAAAGGGAATATGTACAGGATATTTTTAAGCAAAAAATACTTGCATATATAAGGCAATATAGAAAGAATTTGGGGTTTTACATAACCTAGCCACTGGGTAAAAATCTAACCATTTCTAAAATGCTAAATACATCAGAGGTTAATTTTAATGAATAATATTTTCACTTGTAAAGATGATACTTAAATTTGTATTTTTAAAATTTTTAAATCCTCATATTACTTTCTCACTTAGAGGAGAAACAAAGTCCTTTCTGTAAAATATATTTAGCACTTAGTTAGGTACTTTACAAAGTAGTAAGCTCTAATGGGGTCCTAAAGGAAACTGAGGCTTCTTTGTATCATGCGGACTACTAAGTATTAGGAATGGCTACCACTTAACCGCTTGCTCTGGGACAGAGAGTCTAAATATGCATCTAAAAGTTTACAGAGCCTGGGTGGCTCAGTCATTGAAGTGTCTGCCTTCAGTTCAGGTCATGATCCCAGGGCCCTGGGATTGAGTCCCGCATTAGGCTCCCCGCTTCTCCTTCTGCCTGCTGCTCCCCTCCTGCTTGTTCTCTCTTTCTCTCTCTGACAAATAAATAAATAAGATCTTTAAAAAAATTAAAAAGAGTTTATACACACAGCAAATGTGGAGGTAGGTGCAACTGTGACCCACACATTGGAGATGAGGACCTAAATAACAGCAGGTTACATACACTGCATGAGGTGATCACACTCTAGAGGGGCCAGAGTTCCAAACTGAGTTCTCTAAGACACCAAGTCCACACACTTGGCTGAGAGGCTCCACAAACTCCCCAGATGCGTGTCCACTGAATGCGTGCCAAACTTCTTTCTTGAATCTTTGGATACACCTGATCAAACTCCTGTGTCCAATACAATGTATGTAACTGTTTACTGGTCTGTATTTGCTGTTTGTTCTAATATGTTTTGGAAGTCTCTCCTCGCTTCCTTCAAGTATCTTGACTGTCGTGTCAGTATTTGTGAAAGTATTGAAAGAAAGTAAGCAGTAATGTGTCAGAAAGAGGCACTGTCAATCACAAATATCACAGACATAATCACAGAAAAAATGGAGGAAATGAATTTCATGAGTATGGTTTTCTGTAGCTCTTAGTTTGATAAGCAATTGTGAACATCTATCAATTCAGCAATAGTTTCCAAGTGTCCATATGAATCTTGGTAGCTGATACTTATTTAATAACTCAGTGAAAAAGTTAATTTAAAAACAAGTATGCCTTTGAGATGTACATCCATCCATTCCCATACAGCTTCAATTCCTATAGGTATTTACAAAATAAAACAACAACAACAACATGTCAGTTGCCTCCTGTTAACTCTTCTTTCCTCATGATGATTTACATGACATGAAAATAACTTAGCACTTGGTTCCAAGGCAGACGACCTCCAGATCTCAGCAGCCCATTCTCTGGGAAAGGTATTTTTCTTTATTAATGAGTTGCCACAACAGAAAAACCACAGATTTGGGATATTCTGAAGAGTCTCAGATGTTGGCAAGACCTTGACATTCTGCATTTAAAACAGCTTCACAACTCTCTACCCTTAAAACATAAATTATTTAGAAGTACTGACAAATTGAACCAAAGAGCAAAATTCTACCTAACTCTATGTGTTTGCCTTGTATCTACTTGCAATTCTGTGAAAAATGGAAGCCATGGTTTGGGGATGGGACCATTCACACTAGATCCCACTGGGCCAGAGATGCACTGGGAAGTGAGTCAATCAGAGGGTCACTTCCTGAAGAAAGGAATCCTAAAGTTTGGATCTGGAACCTCACATGAGATGGGATTTCTCTCTCTAGTTCTTCACAACATTTTACAATGTACTAAGAACTTCCCCATGCCTGGTCTCATTTAATCAGACAGGGAAGTGGGCATTTTTCCTAGAGACAGAAACTCGGTGTAATGCTAGATCAAAAATATTTTAGTGTTTAAATCACTAAACTGGAGGTTTAGTCAGAAACATATTTGTCTTCTTGGGACTCCTAAAAGTGAACTATGCATAAATGCCAGCACACTGGGCGTAGTCATCTCTGTAATTACAGTGGCCCTTGGCTGCAGTGGAGGGGCTGGGTTCAGGAGGAGTCCTTGTTCTACTCAGAATTTGTTCCCTGGAGGGCTTACAGGACCAGACCTGCCCCCCGCCACATGGCTGAATTCTCATCTCCACCCTAAAAAGAACTCTCAGGAGCTCCGCGTCTGACAATATTTCCCCGCCATCAAGCCAGTGACCTCTGGAGCTAGGTAAGCCCTGGTTTTTACCTCCCTGCCCTATGTCCTTTGAGCTGAACATCCCTGGACAGGTTCCTTGGTTTCTAAGAGCCTTACTTTTTCCTCTTCTTCAAAATGAGAAAAGATACATCTCACTTTCACGTTGTTGTGAAGATTCAATATAAAAATGCACATCAATTTTCCATTTCTGTGTGTGGCATATCACCTGCTCTCAACACATAAAATGTTTACAATTAAGAGCTCCTGCAAGCATGCACATCGGGTTTTAGGGCATTCCTTGGGTGGGGGGGGTCACTGGGCTGGGAAGACTCTATCTCACTTAGGAGCTAGGAGTTGAGAAAGAGCTGGAATGAGTCCCTCGGTCAGGGCTCCTATTACAGAAGTCAGACAATCTGATGGGCAGACTCTCTGATCTATTTTCAGAGGCAGTTCACTTGCTGGCAAGTGTTCAATTTACAAGAACGATTGCTCACTTCTCAAGACATATTGCTGAGTTTCACCAGCCGCACATTTCTCGCGGTATCTCATTTTTAAGTTTAATATTCCTGACAGAATGCCCAAGTTGATCGCTGCCACAGAAAAACAAAGACAGATGAATTTACACGGTTTTACACTTCATATTTCTTGTAAGAGTCTTAGATGGGTGTCAGCTGAGTGCTTCCTTCCTCACTCTTCTCACTCATACTCTTTAATTTTCCCTCAAAAACCCTTAATTGTCCTGATCATCAGGCCACGGAAGGATCAGTACCATAAACAGCTCCCTTGATATGCCCACTTTTTACCACCGTTCTCCTTTTTACATTATTCTTTCTTTTACAGAGAGGTCATTTTGCTTTTGGGACTTACAGTTTTATGAATTATAAAACTTTTTTTGCATTTCAGGAAGCTTCTGCCTTACTGGCCAATTTTGTGAAGTCCAGTGTGTGGCAGGATGGTCCTGGCTCTGCCTGCCAGTGAGCCCCTGTTATTAGGGGTCTGGGGAGTACTCTATCTGCTCCAGAGCGGCCAGAAGGATTTTGCCCCAAATGGGCCTCCTTCTGTCCTGTTGCTGGCCGTGAGAGGACAGAGTGGGTAAAGTCCGTATAGATGTGGAACTCACTAAATTTCTTCTGGGAGCACATCTCATTGCCCTGCTGCGGGCAGGGTCTTTGGGGGAGACAACCACCTGTCTCCTGAGCTCCCTGAGCTGCTTCCCTGTATTAACTGGCAGATTAAGCTCAGGAGATGTCACTGAGAGGCTGGAAAGCCAGGGATGGTTTTCATGGCAGCTCCAAATCTCTCCTCGCACACCCAAAAGCATGTCCCATGACATACTGGAGCAAAACATAACTAGGAGAGCCTCTGACCTTTCCCATCTGTGACTTCAACTGTCCTGCCTCCCTGACTCGCTTCAAGTTCTTGTGCCTTCCAGCTTCCATGTCTACCTGCCAAACTACAAACGTGCTGGCCAACATTAAAGCCTATCTCCTCCATGTAGCCTTCTTTGGTCTGTTTTCCTCCAGCTGCAAGTAATCTCTTCCTCTTTAGAGTTTCCATATGCCTTCTCTTTTAACTGTCATGGAACTTCGATTCCACTCCACTGGCAAGTAAACTCCTTTACAGCAGGTTCTGCTCGGGTTGGATAATGATGCAGAATTGTTCCGGGGACAGACACACCTGAATTAAAATTCCTTGTTTTCTCATTTACAAGCCTTAGACAAGTACTATAACCTGTCAGACTGTACTTTTCTCATTGGGAACATGGTACTCACATTACAGGTTTGTTGTGAGGACTAAATTACACCAAGTCTGGTGTTTGGGACACAGCAGACAATTCACAAATGTCACAGCTATCATTATTACATTATAGCAGGAAATCACATATGAGAAAGTTTTTTAAAACAGCCAAGTGTTTGGACAGAATTCTTAGAAAAGGTAACTTATCATGAGCATCCTAGCTAATCCTACAGAAAAAGGATGTTAAATATTTCATATGCTAGGTATAAAATGTTGATGCCAGTTATGGGGTGGGATTGTATGGTTCCATTACATCAGGTACTTTTTGGATGTCTGGAAGACCTCATATCTGCCCAGTCATGTCCTACCACCAGCAGAGTGAACCTCTGAAATCCAGGAACCTGGCAGCTTCCCCATCCAACCTCCCAAACCCCCAAATAGAGTTTCCCAGGTGTTTCTCTCCCCCGACTAGGAAAGTGAGAATAATCTCATCTTCTACCAGCTCTTTCTTTTGCTCATTGGAATGTGTTTACTTGCTTATTTCAAGAACATTTAGTCAATTCTCAGTATGCTCACTCCTTAGAAGTAGTTTCCTTTGTTCTCTCTGATGATTTTATAAATAACTGCATGGAGGTGAGTAGGTCTCTTATCTGCCAAGTGTGCTTTTTTGCACAGTAAATTTTGTTTTCTGGGATTCTTTTTGCTAAGTCTTTTTTTTTTTTTTTTAATATTGCTTCCACTTTGGATAAAGGATGCAAACAGTATATAAATTAGTTTTGTTTCAGCTTTGGTACATTATTACATACCAATTATAAGACACAAGAACTTATTTCAGTATAGATTATAAAAAGATACAATTTATAAGTACTCACATTTAAAAAACCAATGCAGAATATCTAGCTACCTTTTACCTGTAAGACTTTAAGTATGTCAAATGCAAACTAAGAAAATGGGTTGAGTGTAGCTCACCTTCCTAGGCCCCGTGCTCTTCAGCTCAAACACATCCATTGTATAATTGACCCTACGTCCATAGTGGTCAAATTGAACATTCCCTGTCAGTCCTTGAATGCGAACCTATAAATGAAAATAAAACCCATACATATATTCATGGGCCATTTTGCTTACAGAAATCTTAACTTCATCTGCTAGGCTTATAACAACACATTGAGTAAGGAACTATAAACTATAAATAACTCACTTAAAAAATCAAAGAGTATTTGAGCTGCTGGGATATAAGCTTAAAGATGTAAATCAAAGGGATACAAGCAATTCTGCTCTATACTTGAAAGAGGAATATGTTTTGTTATGTGAAAAAAATACTTCCTTAATACTGAAGTGTTGCCTATAGGAAAGGAAATATGGTTCGTTCGTAGTTACTTTTTGGTTCTATTTATGTGTCCACATAATACATTAAATAGTCCTGCTAATCACACTAGATCATATTTCTCTTTGCTAATATTAAAATTAAGCAGTTCAAAATATAAACGTATTAAAAAATTCGAGTTTACTTTATTCCAAATTTCCTTTTAATTCATTTTTACTTAGGATCTGAACATTCAGAATGTTTAAAATGTTAATATTAAAAATACACATATATTCCATTAATCATTTGAAAAATAGTGTTAGTGTAATCCAAACAAAGCAAAATAAACAAATTACTTAATCCAAGGTTACAAGGCAATTTATAGAGATCTACGGAGGTAGTCATTAGCAGTGTTTAAAAAATATTTCTCAATCTTGTACTTTCTGGCCCCAAGACAGGCTGTAATTCCCACAGCCCTTGTAGTTATGTAGGCCTATGTGACTAAAATAAGTGAGTTGTAAACAGCTGTGATGAGTGCCACCACTGGGCCACAGCGTTTAACTGCCAATTTTAAACCTTCCATAACTTGATTTCCCTTTGTGGCACTGTGGATGGTAGCTGCTGTCAGCCTTGGTCCCTGAATACCCCTCCAAATCTAATGTGTGTTTGAGTGAGAAACACTCTTGTTCAAAGCCTTTGGGACTTGGGGTTGTCTATACTGGCGCATAACCTAGTTCATCATATATACATATAATATATTATACATATATGTAATATATATAAACAGTATTCTACTCAGTATTGTATTTAGAAATGTCTCAAAAAATGCTAATGCCTTAGCCTATTGAAATGGAAACTGTAGTATATATTCTCTAATAAATTATTCCGTTTTCTTGAATACGCCACTTAAACAGGACTATGATAAACTGCACTTAACCAAAATTATGAGTTACCTGTTTGAGCGTCCTCTCCATGTCAATCCCCTGGCCCCAGGGAGCAGCAGGATTTGCCAGACAATCCCCAGCATTTCCTCTCCTTGAAATATCAATTTTCTGTCTTCTAAGATTGCGGAATGTTTCGGCCATCACAAGGACTCCATCATAAGTCAGAGCAGATGTGTACTAACAAAATGAAAGTAGTTATATTGGTGAATGGTAAAG
This sequence comes from Taxidea taxus jeffersonii, assembly GCA_003697995.1. Taxonomy (NCBI): domain Eukaryota; kingdom Metazoa; phylum Chordata; class Mammalia; order Carnivora; family Mustelidae; genus Taxidea; species Taxidea taxus. The sequence continues at coordinate 15,602 of RCUC01137671.1, read as the reverse complement.
TCTTATCAATCCAGAAACGGGGTGGTGGGGGGCTTGGGCTTATGACATTAAGCACCTTCCTACCTGAAGAATAGTTAAATTACTGATAATTGACTCTAGCTTCAGAAATTTCTATTATCATTTTATTACACAGAATGTATTCCAAATTGTACTCCTGTGACTTTTTTCTTTCTTTTTTTTTGAAGTAGGCACCATGTGCAGTGTGGGGCTCAATGCGGGTCTTAAACTCAGGATCCTGAGACCCTGATTAAGACGTGAGCTGAGATTAAGATGGGGATTTAAGAAGGAGAAAACACACTCTTCAGAAATTCCAATACAGTTTTCCATCAGCTGAGAAAAGCAAGGCCTCTTTCTGTTGTGTCTGAGTAGAAGGAGAGAAGTATAAGTGGCTAAGTGCAGGATTGCCTCCGGCTGCCTCATGGTCACATGATGTGGTTGAGTCCCAGAAGGGCAGGGATGCCTCTTCTGAAATGCAGAGCTGGGCTCCTGGAGATTCAGTGTGTGTTTACTGACTTGAAGTGTGTATGTCGGTTTGGTTTCTCAGAAGAACGTGGGAATGCTGACTGCTCCTTAGATCTAAGATGCCAGAAATAACACCTACTGATTTAACACTGGTCACCGCAGTCCACAGGAAAGAGCATCACTCTGCCCACACCTGTTGTGAGTGTGTGCGGGAGTGCTGAGTCATTCCCCCCACATTTCCACTGTAACCCAGGGCCAAAGTGGAGAAGTGCAGTACATGCCATGTGCTTTCTGACAACCCCCCCCCCCACCATTTCTCTGGGAGAAAAGACAAAGCCAGTGGGAAAAAATTATTCAGGCCAGGAAAGGTACTACTCAGAGGAAAAAGAGAAGAAAATGTAACTTGTATAAGCTGAAAATTTCATAAAAGGACCAGGGAATATATGCATAGTTTGACTATGGGACTTCCTGAACACGTGGAAAAGAGGGCACAATTTTCTGAAGCACGGCAGAGCACCGACTGCTAATCATGACCAAAACCCCGCGCAATCTGTTTTAGGAAACTCATATGGTCAGTTCTCAGGGAAGAACACATTCTAAGCCTGTGCCAAAGGTAGCTCTGTGCTGTGGAATATGGAGGATGGTCTCCTTGCTTCAGGCCTTGCAAGAGAAAAACAACTGTTTGAAATTCAACTGCAGGAAGCAAACTTAGGCCATAGGACCAGTAGGCACACCAGCTGGCATTCTGGGGAAGAGAGGCTGAAACGTGGATGAGATAAAGAAGATAAATCCTAACAAAGAAACTTTCAGTGGTAGAGAACCTAGTTAAAAAGCTTCATCAGAAACATGTATGTGAGACATGTAAATTTACAGCCTTGCAATACATTCTTCAAAGACGTGACAAAAGAGACTTATGGATAGGCTTACACCCTCACCACTGGGATGGGGAGGCTGATGGAAATGAAGGTGCTTAAGCACGGTGCAAAGCCAAACAGGAACATATGTCCTCCCCTGCATGGACTAAGCACATCTTTGAGTAGAAAAAGCTACCAAATTGTTTTGTTTTCTAAAGTAGGGAAATAAAAACAAGAAATAAAGGAGAACTACTGAAGACGTAAAGGGCAGGAGAAGAATGCACTTGCTACTATTTTAGGATCAAGAAAGGAAAAAAGAGAAAAATACTGTCGCCTTTTTAATAGGGAGGAAAAAGCTGGGAAGAGAGCACCAAAAAGCAAATGCACCTGCTGTGTTTTAAGAAGTCCATCCACTTGTGTGAAACACGTGAACTAGAAAAAAGGACTGATATCATACAGAGTGGACAGAGAAAAGCAGACAGCCAGCTACAGCAGCAAAGGCCTCTGACAGGTCATAGAGCTAAGACATGGAAAGAGGCAGTAGTTTAAACAGGTCTTACCTTTTCAAGGGATTTAATTCCCTTCTGCATGTCTTACTGAGTTAAAGTCCAAGAATTCATATTTATGGGTGCACAATTCTGGATGGCATCTAGAACATTCTTATTGAATAAATGCTTCATTTTAGAGCAGGGTAAAACCAAGGTCTTAGCCGAGAGTTATTTTCTGCTTCAACCAGTGATTTCAACGGTGAAGAGAGCTCTGTTTACCAAGGTTTATAGGGAACAAGACGGAGTCTGGCAGAATCATAGCGCAGCACCAGGAATCCACGCTTTGAGAAGAAAGAACTCCATGAATTCTAACTCTACCACTCATAGTCTTAGGGGAATGTGCACATTTTTCAGATATGGGACACAAAACAGAGCAAAACCAAACCAAACCAAACCAAACTAAAGAACACTATTTCCTGTGGTGGTTGCAAGAATGAAATAGCATAGGGCACCTAGTGGCTCAGTGGGTTAAAGCCTCTACCTTTGGCTCAGGTCATGATCTCAGGATCCTGGGATCGAGCCCCGCATCAGGCACTCTGCTTGGCAGGCCCTGCTTCTCCCCCCACCCCCTGCCTGCCTCTCTGCCTCCTTGTGATCTCTCTTGCTCTGCCAAATAAATAAATAAAATCTTTTTTAAAAATTAAAAAAAAAAGAATGAAATAGCATATGGTATCTGTGAGCTCTCTGAAAAGTGTGGACACTGGCTGGGAATGGCAAGGACAAGAAGGATGTGTCCCAGATTGTACTGCTCCAAAGGACTTCAGAGAAGGGGAACAAGAAGTACACAAAAAAATTATGTTAAATCCTTGGGGAGAATAACAATATTATGGAGATTACACAGCTGATATTTTCTTGAAATCTAAGGTAAAGCTTCGCAGAGAAAGTAGTGTTTGAGATAAACGCTCAGTAGGTGGTTGGATTTGACAGATGGAAATGAGATAGAGGGCAGGGGAGGTCGAAGCAAGAGCACAGGGACTGCGAAGGAGGGGAAAATGTAGGGCAGTTCAATCTGGCTCACCAAAAAGGGGGCAGAAAGACATCTGACTGGAAAGACTTGCTAGGCCTATCTTGTGGAATACGTTTATTCCGGAAGATTGCTTTTGCTTTAGGCAGGGAGTCACGAGATCATAAATCATGTTTTACATCTTTGATGAGACACTAAAAAAAATCAAGTACAATTAAAGGAAGTGCATTTGATCCTCCACATTCATGGATCCCATATTTGTAAAATTGACTCCTTGCTAAAATTAGTTTATGACCCCCAAATCCACCGTCACGCGGGTAGAGTGCTGAAAAATTTGAGTCACAGGATACACACACAACCTAGCCACAATCAAACAAAGTGGCACTCTGCCTTCTTGCTTTAGCTCTCCTGCTGTAAACACATACCTTTGGAGGAGTCTCAGATCCTGGATACTCTCTCTGGTCTAGTTTCTTCCAGCGATCCATTAGTTTGGTTACCATAGGTGTGTTAAAATCGACCAACTGGAATCCCGTAACATTGGCTCCACCGTGTATAAATCTCTCAAGAGAAATATCCTTGAAACCCTGTAAGAAATCAACATGACAGTTTGTTTGGTTCGTTATATGTTACAGCTCTTCAATGGTAACATAAGTTAACAACCAACATTAGGTAAGTTAATAACCAACCTGTGTATCTATCTAGATTTCTGATAAAGCAATGGCTGGAAACAGGTGGAGGGTTCAATTATGCCTAATTTAGCTGTTAAATTCTGTCATCCAAAATCTAATACATGAGAAGAGGAGAAAAATATTTTCAGTTCAATTCCATTTAACAAATATTTCTTGAATGCCTCTGAATGCCTTTTATGAAGCATGGAGGCAGATACAGGAGATAAAAATGATACCATCAAAAAGTCTCTGGTTGAGACCATAATTGCCCTCTGATATAGGTATGTAGAAATGTGTCTTATGTGAAGAAAACATCAAGGTATTATGATAGTTTGAGTCTGTGATGGGTAGCACGTTTTTAGGGGGGTTCAGTTTAATTACACAGTGGTCTAAAAGCAGACAGAGCCAATAATTTGAGCCAGGGAGAGCTAAAAACTTCAATTATATGAGTCACTACAACGTTCAAAGTCCTGGGACATGGTAATGGAAGAGAAGAAAGCAAAACAAGCTATTCATGGACTTCTGTGTGGTGGGAAACAAAATGAGGTTCACCAGGTGGGCTGAGGCAAGGGTGTTCTCTCTCGGTCCACAGGTAGTTACATGAGTTACAAAAATATTGGAAAGTTGTTTATTTTCCCCTTTCTCCTTCCCTATTTTTTAATACCTGGCCTGTTTTTTTTTCTGCTAAGTATTTAAGGTGATTTACAAAAATAAACATTCAATACAAAATTTAAAACAAATGGGCAATTATAAGAGAAAAAAATCCTATTAGGTAACTGAATCAATAAAATCAAAGCTATTGGCTCAGAGAATGTAACCCCCCCCCAAGACAAACACATGCGCACACATGGCATGAGTTTCTAGCATCTGTATTTGCTTTTTTTCCCTCTTAGTATTTAGTAAAGATTTTTACAATTTTAAGTATATATATATAAAATTGAATATACATACAATTTTTTATATATATATAATGTGTATGTATGTATCTATCTATCTATATATATATATTATTTATTTGAGAGAGAGAGAGAACAAGTAGAGTGGAGGCAGCCTCCCACAGAGCAGGGAGCCCCATGACTTGGGGCTCGATCCCAAGACCCTGATCCCAGGACCCCAGGATCATGACCTGAGCTAAAGGCTGACACTTCACTGACTGAGCCACCCAGGCACCCCAAGTTTTTGTTTTTTGTTTTTAATGTGAACTTGATTCAGTTGTGTTAGTGAACTAAGGCAAAGTGTTTTGCTTTCTGTTTTTCTTGGTGAAAGTAAACTATGCAGTAGTGACACTGCAGTTAGCACAGGGGTGGGCACAACCATCAGGGAGAAGACCAGGACCTGGTGTTGCCTCTCTGCCACGATGTATCTCAGTCTTGATTTTGGACATGTCTGTGTTTTGTTACCAACCAAGCAGGTTCCGTATGCACACTGCTCTCTAGGAAGAAAGAGACCAGAGTACTGACAAGTAAGTGAAGTTGCTACGGGAAGCCCCAGGAATGTGTACTTATAGCTAATACTGAGGGGGGCTGCTTATGTGCTGGGCACTTGACACAGATGATCTAGTTTGGTTCCCCTAACCAGACAATGAGATTCATCCTATTATTAGACTTATCTTACAAATAAAGTAACCAAGGCTCAGTTGATTAAAGAAAAACTACTGAAGATCATGCAGCAAATACATAGTAGAGCCAACATGACTCCTGCCTTGGCCTTCTTTGCCCTGTGCTCCTGTGGATTCTTACCTAAGTACGTATGTTTTTAATTGTGGTATTTATCAACAATGGCCCTAGGAGAGACTGGGTGATACTGTCGGACACTATCCATGCCCTGAATCCACCTCTGGAACTTCCCGGCCTCGGGGTTCCCATGTGCAATATGAGAATGACAATGCTAAAGTTGCTGGCACATCTGGTTTGAATTCAGTAAATGATAGTTGTTATTAATTAATTCCCTCGACAAATATTTATCTCCTGCCTATTATGTGCCAGCGAATTTGACAGCTCATCAGTAACATTCTCATTTCACTGGGAGAGAAACTAGACACCAGAAAGCAAATCTATGTTTTTGGGATGGGAAAAGCACTGTCCATCAATCTCTAGCTAGTAAAATGTCAGCTGAACATTTGTTTGCTTCTATGAGAAGATAGGGCAGACCCATGGGCAAGCAAAAAAAAATCCCAGTTTCTAAAAGCCACAGCGATTCAACTACTGCATTAGTTGCTAATTGATGACATTATTAGTTTCTTTCAGCATGGCTGAAACTGAAGACCTGCCATGCTTTCTTCTACAGCATCTCCCGCAGCTGCGAGACACACAGGCAAAGCTGAAGCCTTAGGAAAAACCATCCGATGTCAAGTCTCACTGATACATAATAGTCCACATTTCTCTGATGCCATACTGCTAGGCTGAAGGTGAAGGAAAAAAATATCACCACATCGGATTTTAAGCTTCTTTCAGTTCTGACTCAATGAGTGGTGGGTGGCTCAGTTAATTTTAGCTATGTCTGCTTGAGGACAAGCAATATTTTTACTTTCATACACTTTCAAATAGTTTTCTATAGAAAAGTGATATGATCTAGGCTGTGAAGTCATTTTCTTAGAAAGAGCTACCTTGGTGCCTACTGAGACTTCAGTTCTGACCCAGAGAGTATTGTGGAATGACGGTTCTAGAAGACACTGTTGTAAAATTGTAATTCTACACAGTGTGTGTGTGTGTGTGTGTGTGTGTGTGTGTGTGCGTGTGCGCGCGTGTGTGTGTGAAATCAGTGATGATTCACTTTCAACTTGGTTTTCCTTCTAACTCCCATTGACAGTTCATACATCTGCTAGGGGTAAAGAAGCCACAGGAAATCAGGAAGTAAATGGCAGGACTTCAGATATCCCTCTGACTACTGATGTCCATCACATCATGGGTGCTTAAAAAGTGCTTGCCCTTTAGGGCATGACTAATTCTGATTACATTTCTGTTGTTTTTTATTTCAGACTCAAAGGACGATGAAATCATACTGAGACAGAAGGGCTGCCAAGTAGAATGGGAAAGGTTTCCTTTTAACATCTTTTAAAAACCAGGTTGTTAAGTAATTGACAAAGTATGTATTTTCTATTTCTATTCAAAGTATCCATTTCTATTTCTATATTATTTTAATCAAGTCTATAGATGGTAGAATCAGACGTGCTCAATGCAGAAAAGTTAAAAATACTGTAAGCACAAGGAAAAAGGTAAAACAAAGTCTTCAAGTTCATGGAATCTTGAGTGGGGTCCTTGCCCCTGAGTAAAAATGTGCTAGTCTGTAAATATGGGGAACTGAGTTCTAGTTCCCATTCTGACATCAACCAGATGCCTACATGTGGACAAGTCACTTTACTTTCTGTATCTTAACTTCCTTACCTTCCAAACAAGGCATGGATGGTGTGTGACTGTGTGCTTGTGTGTGGTGAGGTGAGGGACAGGTAAGCAAGAGCTATGGTTAATCTTTAATGATATACTCTGATCATTCCATAATTTTATACTACTTCATGAAAGAGCCAGGTGTTTTCCTAAATGTGAACGGAATATATTTTTTAAAAAATTAGAAATCTAAACGACAGCAAGATTTTAAGAATTTGCCTCGCAAGGAACAACAATGTCAACAGTTTCTTGTTGCTCCTGGGGCCGTATTTAAAAACTCTGACTGGGACGCCTGGGTGGCTCAGTTGGTTAAGCGGCTGCCTTCGGCTCAGGTCATGATCCCAGCGTCCTGGGATCGAGTCCCACATCGGGCTCCTTGCTCGGCAGGAGCCTGCTTCTCCCTCTGCCTCTGCCTGCTGCTCTGTCTGCCTGTGCTCGCTCTCTCTAACTAATAAATAAAATCTTAAAAAAAAAAAAATTAAAAACTCTGACTGCAGGAGGATGGGAGAAGAAAGCTCTCAATACAAATACAGAGAATGTCTGTAAGGCCGGATCCCCCTCAAGGGGGGTATAGGAGATATTCGAATGCATGTTCACTTTGTGGCTCAATCAGGTACTTACTAATTTTGATTTTATTTATTGATTTATTTATTCTTTGCAATCAGACAGGACAGAGTTTCATTCTTGCTTTGGAGACCAAGGATCTGTGTGATCTTGGACAAATTACACTGAACCCCATTTTACAGTCTATAGAATAAATATCTATGTTGAGGATTAATTGGAACAATTATAGCAACAAAATAAACACAAGCTCGGTGCTGGAGGATAGGCAGTTGGCTGCTTCAACAAAGAGGGAGGGAGGGTAAGGGCACTTTTTAGGAGGTCAAATTCGACATTTTTTCTTCCCCTAATGAGCTTGCCATGTGCTAGTAATGTCTTATTTGCAGCTGGGTGACAGGATGATGGACAATACTTGGTACAGAGGAGGGGTAAAATAATGATTTTATGGATGAAAAAAAATAATTGCAATCTATATTATTGGTACCTGCTGTGACTTGTGAGCCCAGAAGAGGCACTATGTGAAGAGGCACTGTCAGGATTGGGTGGACTAAGGATTGCCTCCCAGGGAGACAAAGCTAAACCTGTGAAGGTAAAGGAGGTATCAGGTGTCTGGGAACCAGTCTGATTTTGGGAAGGGGCATGTGTGGGTGGAGTGGGAGAGAGAGGATCTGGGATTAGGAGGGAGAAAACTGGAAGGGTTTTGTGCCTTAGCGACGACAGTGTCACCACTCCACCCTTAAGGCTGTTGGCACTGCAGTGTGCTGGTCTGGTAGGAGGTGGTGACAAATGGGCAATGGCAGTGTGTCCTTCTGAGAACCGCAGGCAGTTTTAAGGAGAGGGGAGAGGACAGGCATCAGCAGGGAGAGTTGGAGGGACCTCAAGGTCTTTCCCTTTCACAGAGCTCCTGAATCCTTGTACTGCATATGCAGCTGGGAGCTAAAGGAATAATTTAAGCTGGGAAATGGTATGATCATTCCTGTCTTGAAGAATAACAACAACAACAACAACAACACCACAACAGCAACAAATCTGGGAGCAAAGTAAACAAAGAACTGGAAAAGAGAAAGTTGATGGGCAACGGCAGGAAGCATTTTTCTTACTTAAATTTCTGAAAAACAGACTATAGTGAACCAAATAAGGTTTTCCTGCTTCTAAGTATCTTGGCAATTTCTAGAACAGAATTTAATCTAATGAGATACCACATGCTTCTACCAGTACCTCTAGACGACAGGCATGTACAAGTACAACTTTCCCACATACAAACCATAAACAGGACAGAGAAAATCCTTTCTTACAAATTTTACTCATCCTTAAGATGCCATTGCTAATGACAGTGGCAGTGATATCACAGAAAATTTTCAGGAATCTGGGAGGGGCATGTCCCTGCACTTATGTATCAAGCACAGCTCATGCTATCTGGATGGCCTGAAGTCCCTGAGGGTTGTCCTGGACCCCCAGCAGGGTCAAGTTTGAGTCATGAAGGAAAGGGATCCTTGCTCCTTTTGGCTCCTGTCTGGGGAAGTGAGGTCCCAGCACACTGCAGGAGCAGCAAAGGGAACGAGTGGGACAAGGAGAACATCGATCTATTCCCATTTCATCAACACAGAAGGATGCATGAGATTGAATCATAGTTAAATTTAACTTATGGATAATGGAAAGACAGTTCTGAGTAGTGCTGATAAGCTTTCACAACCTATTTGCATCCTTACTCATAATGAAATGGAATATTATTTTATTTAAATATATGGAATCTGCCTTTGGTATTTCAGGCAAAGGATTTAATGGCAATTAAGTCAATATCTGGGACATTACTTGTTTTGTTTCTTGGTTTAGAGGATTATCATTTGAAAAGAATTCCCCCAAAACATCCATAATGAAATTCGGGTTCCCGTGGAGATAACCCTGCTTAAATAAGGGAGTTCCTTGACTTTTGCAAAAATGCATGCCTGTAAATTCATGATATATTTTAGGCAGCACAACTGATATCTAATATCTGCCTTGCTTCATTCTTCTCTTTTTGGTAAATACAATTTGGCCTTCATACCTCCTGCTTTCTTTTTCAATGTTTTGACTACAAAGTATTTTCTAGCGTCTGGACTACTTGTAGCCACCAGTAGAGTTTTTATTTTATTTTGTTTGTTTGCTTATTTATTTAAAGATTTTATTTATTTATTTGACAGAGAGATAGTGAGAGAGAGAACATAAGAAGGGGGAGAGGGAGAAGCAGCTCCCTGCTGAGCAGGGAGCCCGACACAGGGCTCAATCCCAGGACCCTGAGATGATGACCTGAGCCAAAGGCAGACACTTAACAACTGAACCACTCAGGTGCCCCAAGAATTGTTATTTTAGAAATCAGTTCTTGCTACTACTGTTAAATCAGTCTTTTCTTCAGTTTTATTGTGGTATAACTGACAAGTACACTTGTAATGTATCTGAAGTGTACAACCCGTTGATCTGACACACGTACACCTTGTGAAAGTGTTCCCAGCATCGATTTAATTAACATATCCATCACCTCGCATGTTTACCTTTATTTTTTTCTCTTTTCGAGAGAACCCTTAAGTTCTATTCTCTTGGCAAATTTCAATTATAAAACACAGTATTATAAGCTACAGCCACCCTGTTACATCTTTGATTCCAAGACCATATTTACCTCATAACTGAAAGTTTGTACCCTTTTACCAACTTCTTCCTATGTTCCCCACCCTCCAGCTCCTGGCTAGCAACATTGTATTCTCCAGGAGTTAATCTGTGAGTTAGATTTCTTTAATATAGGTGAGGTCATGCTGTGTTTGTCTTACTCTGTCTTTTTTCACTTGGCATTATGCCATCCTGGTTCATCCATGTTATTAGAAATGGTGGAGTTTCTTTTTTATGGCTGATGTATATATATACATATTACCCATTCGTCTGTTGATGGACACCTAGACTGTTTCTATACTTTGGCTACGTGAATAATGCTACAATGAACACAGGGGTATAGATATGTTTCTGATACAGATTTTTTTTCCTTTGGATCTATACGTAGAAGTTGGATTGCTATTTTTAATTTTGTGAAGGATCTCCATATTGTTTCCCATAAGGGCTGCATCAGTTCCCATTTCCACCAATAGCACAAGGGATTCCCATTTTTCTACACCCTTACCAGCATTTGGTTCTTTCCTTTAGAAAACAGCTATGCTAACAGGTGTGAGCTAATATCTCATTGTAGCTTTGATTAGTATTTCCTTCATGATTAGTGACGCTGAGCACCTTTTTATGTACTGCTGGCCATCTGTGTGTCTTTTTGTTAAAACAGTCCTTTGTCCATTTTTATTCTTTATTTCTTAAAAAGATTTTACTTATTTGAGAGAGAGCGAGAGAGCGTGCAGAAACCAGAGGGAGAGCCAGAGGGAGAAGCAGATTCCCCATTGAGCAGGGAGCCTGATGTAGGATTTCATCCCAGGACACAGAGATTGTGACCTGAGCTGAAGGCAGATGCCTAACCAACTGAGCCACTCAGGTGCCCCCCCTCCACCTTTTGCCCATTCTTTCATTGAGGTATTTGTTGTTGTTGTTGTTTTCGCTATTGAGTTGTAAAAATTTCTTGTGTATTTTGGATATTAACTCCTTATTAGACATGTGGTTTGCAAATATTTTCTCCCATTCTGTAAGTTGCCATTTCATCTTGTTGATGGCTTCCTTTGCTAGGTAGAAGCTTTTTAGTTTGTCATGGTCCACTTGTTTATTTTTGCTTTTTGTTCCTGTGCTTTTGGAGTCCAATCCAAAAAAGCATTGCTAAGTTCAATTTCAAAGGGATTATTTCTTGGGCTTTTTTCTAGGAGTTTTAGATTAGATTGGAACTCATTGATGGCATTTTTAACTTCTTCCTGGGCAGCTTTCACTTCTGCCCTAATTGATTCCATGCTGTCACTAATGGTTTTCTCCAACCTAGCCATTGCCTGGATAATTGTTACCCCGAATTCCCTTTCCAACATAATGTTTATGTCCATCTCCAATAGCTCTGATGGAGAGAGCACAGTCTCTGAATTTTTCCTCTGTTGGATGTTCCTCCTCCTAGTCATTTTGGTGAGAGGTGGTTGAGGGGATGTGTAGCTGAATATATCAACCACGATCCAGGCAAGGTGCACCCTGGAATGCTTCTGAGCAATCGAAGTTACCACCAAAAAGAAAGAAAAAAGAAAAAAAGAGAGAAAGAGACAGGAAAAAAAAAAGACCCAGCCAGAACGACCCCAAAGATAAGATTTATAAGGTATACAAACAAAACCGAACAAACAAAAAGACTGACAAAAGTAAATAGCAAGAAAAAAAAGTCAAAATGACCCCAAGGATAAGATTTATATAATACCAGAACAAAAACAAATACAGAGAAACACTAACCGAAGACAAAGATGGGAGAGTAGTTATAAATCTTCCGTGTGGGTGAGGAAGCTTATTTCAGTGCTTCCTGGGTGTATCTTGATATCTTTGTTAAAGGACTCATCTTTCCAGAGATAAAGGGAAGTTAAAACTAGTTTATATATAGGGGTAGTATTGATTAGGGAAAGAGAATTACCTTGAAGTTTATATCTATATGTATATTTTAAAAAAAGAAAAGAAAAAGAAAAACACAGGTATATGTATGCAAAAAGTTCCAGTTAAAATATGTTGTATTAAACCTCTAGCTGTAATGGTTAAGTAGGTTAAAAAAATTATAAAGAACAAGAATACTGAGAACAAATTAAAAATAAAAGTTATATCTCTGAAATATACAGGTTTTAGGGCAACACCAGGAGCTTAATACATTGTTTTCCCCTGATATTGGGGTTTTACAGCTTTATGGGAACCCTGTGGTGGTTGTCCTCTCGTTCTTTTGGCTGGCTTTCTGGGGGAGGGGCCTGCCTAGTTGTTTTTCAGTCAGTCTTGCTTGGGTTGAGTCCTCCAGCCCCTGATCAAGGGGCTGGGCTCTGGAACTGGTTTTTCAGGCTTTTGTTCTCTTGAGGCTTTTTTCCTTTTGGGGGCTTTTTGCAGCTTTTTGGAGGTTCAGTGGAAAGCAAACTGCACCCAGACCTCCTTCTGAGAGAGAAGTCTCGGTCTGCTCCCCTCTGGGTGCTCCAGAACACACAGACTCCCCCTCTGCCAACTCCACTGAGCCATTCAACCTCCCACAGGCAGAGCACATCCCCAGCCACCATCTTGGGGTTGCCTGAGGCACCTGCTTGTCTCTGCTCCCCTGTGCTACTAAAACCACGAGCAATATTGGTCCAGGGAGCCCGCTTCTGGTGGCTGCCTTTCCTGGGACTGTAGTCTGGGGTCCAGACCTCAGGTTGCCACTGCGGGATGGGGGATGGCCACTTGGCTAGTCCTAGAGATCGAAGGCTAGCGCCCGCACAGAGTTTTCTCAGGTCCTGGCAGGGAGTGGGTCAGACCCTGTTCATGCAGTGTGCAAAAGTTCTAGGGAGCGCGGGCTGGCGACGTCACCAGAATCCCTCATGTGTGGGAGAGAGTATGCCCAGCCAAGCCGTGGTGCAAGCCATGCAACCCCGGTTCTGCCGCATTCTCTCTGGCATGGGTGGTCGCTGGCAGTGGCCATCCTGGGACCGTGGGCTTAGGCCTGTGCCCCTGACCGCTCGATTCCACCAGTTGCCCCTTAAGGTCTTTTGCTCTTTTTGAGTGCTTTTAACCAGACTCCAAGTTACTGCTGGTCCCCAACTATAAGGCACTTTCGTATTGGGGTATCATTTTCCAATGGGCTGCTTCTGGTGGCTCCCTCCCCCTTCTGTTTATCCTTCGGTATCAGTCTGATCATTCCCAGTACACTTTACCTCTCCACTGGTATCTTCTGCCCTCAGAGAGATCCAGAAGTGTATAATCCTACATCTCAGGCTGATTTCATGGGTGTTCAGAGTGTTCTGGTAGATAATTAGCTCACTTTAGGGGACTGGTTAAAACAGGGTCTCCTACTTCTCCACCATCTTGCCCCTCCTCTCCCGGTAGGAATAAATTTACTATTGACATTTTGTGAATTGTTTTCTAGCTGATTTGTAGTTCCTTTACTCCTTTTTCCTCTCTCTTGCTCTGTTCTTTTGTGATTTGCTTTTCTGAGGTGGTATGTTTTGATTCCTTTCTCTTCATGTTTTGTGTTTCTTCTGTTAGTTTTTGCTTTGTGGTTATCATGAGGCTTTAATAAAACATCTTAAGAGTCACAACAGTCTATTTTAAGCTGGTAACAACTAAACTGAATGCATTCAAAAGCTCTGTAATTCTACAGATTTCTTCCCTATTTTGTTTCTGATGGCAACAATTTACATCTTTTACACTGTATATATATTAAGAAATTCTTGTAGTTATAATTATTTCTAATATTTTAGTTTTTTAACCTTTATATTAGAGTTAGAAGTGATTTACGTACCACTATGACAATATTAGAGTTTTCTGAATTTTTTTATATACTTAATGTTAGCAGTGGGTTTTATACTTTCATATATTTTTATGTTACAAATTTATGTCCTTAAATTTCAGCTTGAAACATTAACACTTCTTGTAAAAGGACTCGTGATCAACTCTTTAGTCTCTTCTTGTCTGGAAAATTCTTTATTTCTCCTTCAGTTCTCAAGGAAAACTTTGCCAGGTATTCTCAGTTAGCTGTTTTTTTCCTATCAGCACTTTGAATACATTATCCCACTCCCTTCTTGCTTATAAAGCTTCTGCTGATAGTCTTGTGGTAGTTCCCTTGTAAATAACAAGTTATTTTCCTCTTGCTGCTTTTAAGATGATCTCCTGGTCTTTAATTTGTGAATAACTTAACTGTAATGTGTCTTGGTGTGTATCTCTTAAGATGCAGCTTATCTGGTATTCTTTGGTCTTCCTAGAATTGGACTTATATGATTTTCCCTAGATTAGGGAAGTTTTTAGCCATTATTTCTTTGAAGAAGCTTTCTGCTCCTTTGTCTATCTCTTCCCCTTTTGGGAGCCCTATAATATGTCCATTGGTCCATGGTGGTGTATTCTAAGTCTTTTAAGCTATCTTCCCTCCTTTCTTTCTTTTTTTTTTTTTTCTTTTTTGCTTCTCTGATTGGATAGATACCACTGCCTTATCAGTGGATCAGTTAGTTGATCTTTCTTTCCACCTATTTTAGTCTGCTGTTGAACACCTCTACTGAATTGAAGTTAGTTACTATATTCTTCAGCTCCATGATTTCTGTTAGCTATTTTTTAAAATTTATTTTCTAACTCTTTGTTGAAATGCTTACTTTGTTAATGCCTTGCTATCCTGACCTTGGCAAGCATCTTTATGACTGTTATTTTGAGCTCTATTGTATAAATCACTTATCTCCACTTCATTAAGATTTGTTTCTGGAGATTTATTTTGTTCTTTTGTTTGGAATGTATCTTCCCTTTTTTTTTTTTTTTTTTTTTCATTTTTCTTGATTCCCTCTGTGGGTTCTGCACAGTAGATAACACAGACGGCTCTGCCAGTCTTGACCACTGGTGTCATATAGAAGATGAGCCTCATCAAATCAGCACAGGCTAAACTGTTGGTTGTCTTTTAAATCAATGTGATTACTCAAACAGACTTCTTTTTTTAGTGGTTCCTAGTAGTTAAGGGACCTGACATTGTCCCAAAAGGACCACAGTCAGCACCTAGATTCAGGCTGATTTTAAGACTGACCCTCAGGAAGCAGTCTGTGAAATATATAGTCAAACCTGCTGCAGGGAAAGACTTGCCAGTTCCCTCTACATGCAGCCCTGGGGGATACCTGACCTTAGATCCTGAAACCCTGCTGAATCTACTTATTAGTTCTCCTATTAGATTTTTAAAATTAGATTCCTTAAGAATATAAATAAGATTACTTATTTTTTAATTAGATTCCTTATTTTTATTAGATTCCCTAGGATTGTCCATTCACAAAATACTTTTTTTTTTTTTCAATCCGAATGCCTCTTATTTGTTTTCTTGCTAGAAGCTTCAGTACAATGTTCAACATAAAGGATGAGGGGGTATCCTTGTCTGTTCCTGATCTTAGGAGGAAATCATTCAGTCCTTCAACATTAACTATATTAATATAATCTTTCTTTTGATAATGGATTTACTTCCTATTCAGGAACCCTATGCAATAGTTCCCAAGGAAATAGCTTTTGATTGGCCCAATGAAACAAAATTCATTTTGGTTTGGAAATCA
>RCUC01137670.1:0-11100 GCA_003697995.1 Taxidea taxus jeffersonii | reverse complement strand
TTTCCACTCCTTGCTCAATATCACTAGAATATCAATAGACAGAGGGCCACCAAACTATGGCACTGAAAGTTTAAAACAGATTTGAGATAATTGGAGCTAGATAGGAAAAATAATGTAATGGTAAAAAAAAAAAAAGTCTTGGAAAATCTGTTTATGTTCAATATGTGACCAAGGAATAGAAGAAGATAGGGTACCCATAAAAGTTCAGCCACAAATATAATAAACAGTAAAATGTGCAGAAGATACCTTTTTTTCACAACAGAAAATTTCTTATAAAGCTTGATTTGCTTGATATAATAAATAAATGACAATATACTGTCAGTAAAGTGAACATCAAGGATCAGGCAGTAGACTACGACTTCTGCAATGAGAAAGGCACTGTCAAGAGAAGGAGATGACTGGGGCACTTGGGTGGCTCTGCCGGTTAAGCATCTGCCTTAGGCTCAGGTTATGATCCCAGAGTCCCAGGATCCAGTCCTGCATCAGGCTCCCTGCTGAGCAGGAAGTCTGCTTCTCCCTCTGCCCTTCACCCAGCTTGTGCTCTCTCTCAAAAAACAAAAAATAAATAAAATCTTTAAAAAAGAGAGAGGGAGAGAGAAGGAGAAGACAAGCCACAGACAGGGAGAACATATTTGCAAAAGCACATCTAGTAAAGGATAGTATATCCCAAATATACAAAGAACTCTAAAAACAACAAAAGAGCAAACAACATCATTTAAAAAGCGGACAAAATGCCTCAGGAGATACCTCACTGAGAAGATATGCAGATGGCAAAAGAGCATATGAAAATATGTTCAATATATTCAAAGGACAAGATTCTAATAGGTGTCTGATGTTCTGCACCTGATAGAATACAGACAGTCTGGAATACCAAGAACACCAGATGCTGATGAGGATGTGGAGCAACAGGAAGTCTCTTCATAGTTAGTGGGAATGCAAAATGGCACTGCTACTTTGGAACACAGTCTGGAAGTTTCTTTCCAAACTGAACATACTCCTGCCATATGATCCAGCAATTAAGTTCCTTCACATTTATCCAGAGGAATGGAAAACTTATGTGAGGAATGATATTATTTCTGATAATTTTGAATCATATGTAAATACATTAGTACATTATTTAAAGTCTTAACGTATAAGTTTAAAAATCTAAACACGTAATACACTCTTTTCAATAAAGAGAAACCAGCAAAAACCAAAAACCAATAAAGCAAAGAATCTAAAAAAGTTATAAAGAGATTATAAGTAAAGTTGGTGGGAGAAAAACCAGTAATCGTCTCATCATTTAAAACAGGAAGATTATAAACAGTTTTTAAATGTCAAAATAAAAACTAGAGAAATATACACTAAAAATTTAACCAAAGCAAATACTAGACAACTAAAATATTTCAAAATTTTCCCAAATTACCAGAAAATTAAACAAAAGCATGATACGTTATAAACTAAGTATAATAAATGAATGAATAAGGAAATCAGGAAACATATCTAACATAAGGCATAGCCAAGACCAAACTTATATGTTATATCAATAAATGTAAATGAGATAAACTCAGATTAGAAGTTCAAAATAGATCATAAGAAATAATTATGATAAATAAAATATAATCTAATGTATGCTTTTCATAAGAATCATCTCTGAAAAGAAAAGAATGCCACAGGTTTAAATTAAGTAGATGGATGATAATGTATCTGGGAACATACAATAGAAGTGAAACTAAATTTATGATACTAAGCATGTAGTCAAACATAAATTTAAGGCAGAATTGTTTGAAGGAAAATAGAGGGAATTTTATCAGATGCAGTAGGTATAAACCAAAATGAATGCCTTATTCTAATGTAACTTTATCATATAAATAATCCATTCTTAACATATAAACTGCAAGAAACCTGGCAAGTCTTTCACAATAATTCAATGACAGAGAGAGAGATTTTAACTTACAGTCCACGTCAGCAAATGGTAAACCACATAGCAATACCTAACGAAGATGTCAATAATCCAATTAATGTATTAAGAATAAATTCCATTATGTTTAAATAGTGATAAAAACTTTTCAGACTACAGTATAATGTAATTAAATTTTCATAAGAAAATGATAGAAACAAAGACATATAAGTAGATACTTAAGATAAAACAATAACAAACTTAAATAATCTTGGTGAAAAATAAGTAAACTAGATATAAACTGGCAGTATTTGAGTACTAAATGCAACTCAAGGAGAGAAAGCAAGCTTTGCTCTTCTCTTACACAGAACAGTAGATGGGTGTGTAATGTTAACAAAATAGAAACTATCAGAATGGAATGATTCCATGGATTAAAATGAGACTCTCAAAATCCATGACACTGGCCAGAATTTGCTCACTGGGAAGACTTTTAAAATATATTATTAAATATATTTATTTAAACTATGCTTACTTTAAAAAATATTTAAAAAATGTTAAACAATATATACCTGTATAAGAGGTATCGACAGCTGGATTTAGTTGTCACGATTATCCTATGTAATTTTTTAATATTCCTTTTTTTTAAGATTGTATTTATTTATTTGACAGAGAGTAGGCAGAGAGGCAGGCAGAGAGAGAGGGGGAAGCAGGCTCCCCGCCGAGCAGAGAGCCTGACGCAGGGCTTGATCCCAGGACCCCGAGATCATGACCTCAGCCGAAGGCAGAGGCCTTAACCCACTGAGCCACCCAGGCGCCCCTATCCTAGGTAATTTTTTAAAGATTAATTGGTTTATTTGAAAGTGGGGGGTAGGGGCAGAGGGAGAGAAAGAATCTGTAGGCAGACTCCTCACCCGATGCAGAGCTGGAGGCGGGGCTCCATCCCAAGACCCTGAGATCAAGACCTGAACCAAAATCAAGAGTTGATGCTTAACTGACTGAGCGGCCCAGGTACCATCCCCTACCCCCTACCCAGGTATTTTTAAGAAATTTACTTGTTTTGTAAATGGGGAAAATCGAAGCCTGATATAATTTGGAAACTTTATTTAGTTTTTGTTGCTCATAAGTGAAGCTGTCTGGGTATGAGGCCCATGTTCTTTCTTCTGTCAGTGATTGCTGAGTTGGGGTCAACAAGGGATCCTCTGCCTGGATCCTTTTAGGACAAATTAAACGAGAACCTCTATCTCCCTCTCTTTCTCGCTGCCTTTCGCTTCCTCCCTTCCTCACTCTCTCTCTAGATGATTCAAATGAGCAGCCAAGTCTAATTGCCTCTTGTTTACACCTCTCTGCCTAGATCTCAAAGATTATTTTGACACATGTATTTTCTATTAGTCTCTGTTTTGGAGAGATTAGATAGATTTTCTCATTTAAGTCCATTTATAAATCAATTGCTCATTGTCTTTTTATACTTCCTGATTAACAAAAACAAAAGCTTTATGCATTGTACTATATTAACTTATGGTTGATATGAATGATTTTACTTCTGCCTGAAATTCCAACTCAATCTGCATTCAAAAAATGAATAAATAGGGACGCCTGGGTGGCTCAGTTGGTTAAGCAGCTGCCTTCGGCTCAGGTCATGATCCCAGTGTCCTGGGATCGAGTCCCACGTTGGGCTCCTTGCTCGACAGGGAGCCTGCTTCTTCCTCTGCCTCTGCCTGCCACTTTGTCTGCCTGTGCTCTCTAGCTCTCTCTCCCTCTCTGACAAAAAAAAAAAAAAAAAAAAAAGAATAAATAGTTTATAACATTTAGCAACTATGTATACAATTTCCCAGAGTTCCTGGGGGACACCTTCTCTCACTTTTCCCACATGTTAAAATAGATTAGGTTTATATACCCAGAAAATAATTTACTAATTTCAAGTATCTATGTCTTTGGTTTTTCCTCTCCACAGACTATACACCCCAGGAAGGCAGGGACCATCCTTGTCTTGTTTGCCTCAGTGTACCTATCATACGGTGGAAGGTAGCATTGAATCTATATCCCATCAATATTTATTCGATGAATGAACAAAGGCACAAATATCTTTAATTTCTTTGAAACTCCTGTGGTGAAAATAAAGAGTGCTCTCTCATCCATGTAAAGGGATGTACATCCTGTTTTGTTCCTGTCGTGTCATAGACAACATCGTCTTTCTAGGGCGATATCATTACCTTTATTTTTCTTTTTAATATTTATTATTTATTTAAGAGAGGGGACAATGAAGTGGGACATGGAGAGAGAATCCTCAAGAAGACTCCCCGCTGAGCGTTGGAGCCCAATGTGGGGCTCAGTCCCAGAACCCTGAGATCATGACCTGAGCTGAAATCAAGAGTAGGACACATAAGTGACTAAGCCACCCAGGTGCTCGTTGTTACCTTTAAAAGGGAAATTTTGTCCCAGATATTTTGTTACTAATTTTTGTCCCTCAGGGTCCAGTTTTGGTATTTGTTCTAAGTATATATGTATATGTATGTATATGTATATATATGTATATATGTATGTATGTATATGTATACATATGCCTACAATACAAAAACAATATAAATATAAAATCTTATACAAAGCACAATGTGATCTGGCCTATCTGAAAATTCCTAAACTAATTTTATACCCTTCCCCCAGAACCCCAGGTTCCATTCACTCTGAATTTATTCCCTGGACCACAACAAACTTGCTTTGACTTTAGGGCACTTACCCTGGCTTTTTTCTTACCAGAAATCCTCATTTGAGGGTCTTATAAACTCATTGGAGGCTTTTCCTCATCTTTCCATACTTACAGCGCTCTCTCCAGCCCATCCCTCCATTCTAACATTCTGCACATCATTTCACTGCTACTTTGTATTCATGCATTTAATGTCTGTGACTCTACACCTAAAAGCAGGCTCCTTGAGAGAGGGAAGAGGCATGTCTGCTTCTTCCAGAGCTATATCTAGTGACCCAAGAGCAGAGAGCACGGGCTTTCATCCGGATGCAGCAGAAATAGAGTGGAGAAACGAAAGGATACGAGTCTGGATAAATAAATAAATAAATAAATAAATAAATAAATAAATAAATGTTAGCCTTGGTGGCCTTATCATTCAACTCCCAAACCAAGACACTATAGAATTTGAAATGGAGGCATTATTTAATAATGTCACCATGTAGAGAAACATAAAATTGGGACTGTGATGGGCTAACCCAGTGATTCTGGCAAATGCAGTAAGTATGATCTTCCCACTCATCATCTCTAGAATCCTTGAACTGGGATGCCTGGGTGGCTCAGTTGGTTAAGCGGCTGCCTTCGGCTCAGGTCATGATCCCAGCGTCCTGGGATCGAGTCCCACATCGGGCTCCTTGCTCGCCAGGGAGCCTGCTTCTCCCTCTGCCTCTGCCTGCTACTCTGTCTGCCTGTGCTCGCTCTCTCTCTCTCTTTCTCTCTGACAAATAAATAAATAAAATCTTAAAAAAAAAAAAAAAGAATCCTTGAACTGCATGGAAGACATTAGATTCAGAATTCAGTCTTAAGTATACAAAGATAAAAATGGATGATTTTTTTAAAGGGCTGGTTGTATGTATTCAGAGATAGGTATGTGTGTGTGTGTGTGTGTGTGTGTGTGTTTTATCTGAGTTATGCAAAAGGCCATTTTGAGCCATCCAAACCCACCAGGGTTATCAGCTGAGGCAGGACACACAGATATTTAATAATCTAGGTGTCAGACGAGGTGTTGTACACACACATGGTCTGTTTGGGGGTTAAACTTTGTCCTCATTCAGAAGCCTTTCTCTCAGATAATTTTATAGCTCAGACAGTATCACCCAGTTCTAAATTCATACTCTCAAAAGGAGCCTGGAGTTAATTTCACTGATATTATGACCTGAGAGGAAGGTTGGAGACAAGTAACGAACACTGTCGTCTCTGGAAGTTCTTCAACACCGTCTTCGATACACAGCCTCAACTGCAACTGAGATTTAGTTAAAAAAAAAAAAAAGAAAAGAAAGAAAAGAAATGATAGCAGGTAATTTACTGGTGGGGTACTCAGATATCAAAAAGAGAGAGAGAGGGATAATGAGAGAGAGAGAGAGAGAGAGAGAGAGAGAAAGGAAAGAAACCTGAAGACATTTATATCTATAGAAGCTGGATTGGCAGCATCTGCTTCGGGTAGTTGCTCATCACAGACATACAGGCCAAAATTGGAAACACAATTGATATTGATAGGTGGTGGTGCTGGAAGGGAATTGGGCTGCTTGCAATAAACGATGAAGAAATTAAGGGCACTGCCCTGAAGTATTACCGCATCGCCCTCTGTAGTGCGGGACACGTTTTACAGAGGACGGCCACTTGGGCTCCATGTGGTGCAGGACCTTTCACATACGCTGAATGGAAATAACAGATTTCCTACTTTCCATTTAAAAGTCTCAGGATGTGCATACATTTCAAAGGAAAAGCATCCAGAAGTATCACTCAGCAGATAGGCTATTTATAAGCGAAAAGGAATTATGACAACAGGAAAAATGAAGCCACATTGAGGGGTATCGGAGTGCTTTAAAGACTTCCATCTTTGAAGGGATTAAGGCCAGAGATGTGAGCTTTCCCACTGAGGCAGGGCAAGTGGTGGATGGACCCCATTCTCACAAGCAAGCGGTGTCTCCCGGGGTCCAGGCTGGAGAGGTTTACTGAGGATCTGGAAGTTTACTGAGGATCTAGGATCTTGGAACCTGAGAAGAGATATACAGGGGTGAATAAACAAAACCCACAAACAGCCCCTTTGTACAAATAGGAGAAGCAGAAATTAAGCAAATTGTTAAAACAAAGAGTATGTCCCTGTAGTCTAAGTGCTCTGGAGGAAGACAAAACAAAGAATGGAAATACGATGTTTTATTGAGGGGACACGTATAGGATGAGGCAGCCCACGTTTTTTAAAAACGGTCAGGAATGGCCTCACCAAAAAGAGACAGTGAAAACAAAACCCTCAGCCAAAGCAGTATGGAAACCAGAAGCCAGAGAGCCACAGAGGTATTTTCCAGGCAAAGGGAACGTGTGGAAAATTCCAGATTGTAGGATGTGTCAGGTGCAGTCAATAAACTTTTCCTCAACTGGAGGGGAAGAGAAGAGCAAAGAGTGGTTAAGCTTCCTGCTAGAACTGACATGCATTTTTCTTCAAAGGTCTGGGGTCTATACAAATTGAATGACCGTAGCTTACACTGGGGAGCGAAGGGATATAATTGCCCTGGTCAAAGAGGTATAAATCATTAAAAACACATTACAAAATAAGTGAGAAGTTTACAATGTCTAATAGACTTTACAAACTTAATATGCTCTTCAAACATCTTTATTGAGATATAATTTTCATACAACAAACTGTACATATGTAAAGTATAGAGTTTGATAAGCTTTAAAACATGTATAAATTAATCATGCTATCACCACATCAAGGGTGAACACATCCATCATCCCCACGAATTTTCCTGGTCCTTTTATAAAATAATCCACGGGTCCGCCCACCACCTCTTCCACTCCCAGGAACCACTGGTCCGTGTTTATGTTATTTATTTATTTATTTATTTATTTATTTTTTAAGATTTTATTTATTTATTTGACAGGCAGAGATCACAAGTAGGCAGAGAGGCAGAGAGAGAGAGGAGGAAGCAGGCTGTCCGCAGAGCAGAGAGCCCGATGCGGGGCTCGATCCCAGGACCCTGGGATCATGACCCGAGCCGAAGGCAGAGGCTTTAACCCACTGAGCCACCCAGGCGCCCCTATGTTATTTATTTTTTTTGTATTTCCCAGGGTTTTCTATCAATAGAATCCTACTGAATACATTCTTTCTTTGGGGGAGGGGATCTGGCCTCTTCATTTCATAGCATAACTATTTTGGACTTTATTCATATGTTACTTTTACCAATGATTTATTCTTACAACTGAAGAGTATTCCGTTGTGTAGAGCATAGGACAGACTGATTTAGCCATGCATCTAGACAGACACCGGTTGTTTCAAGGTTTTTGACTATCACAAATAAATCTGCAATAAGCATTTTTTAAAAAGATTTATTTATTTATTTCAGAGAGAGAGTGAGAAAGAGCATGTGAGCATGAGGAGAGGGGCAGAGGGAGAGAATCTTCAAGCGGACTCTCAGCTGAGCGTAGAGCCCAAGGCTCATGAGGTCAGGACCTGAGCTGAAACCAATAGTCAGATGCTTAACAGACTGAGCCACCCAGGTGCAACAAACATTTACGTGTATGTAGATGTTCAATTTTAAATACCGTGAGTTTTGTACTTCTGTTTCTTTACCAACATTTCCTATGATCAATAATTTTACTTTTAGGCATTTCAGAGTAAGTTTGCATTTGCATTATATTGTGCCAATGTGTATTTCTCTTATGATGAATAATGTTATGCAGTAAATCATGTGCATAAAGCTTCTGTCCAAATAGTTTGTCTATATTTAATTGGATTTTGTTATCTTAGTGACTTTTGAGTGGCATACATATCTTTTTTTTTTCAAGGTGCAAACTCTTTATGCCCTTTTTATACACATTGTGCCTTTCACCATGCAGAAGTTTCCAATTCTGGAAGAATCCAGTATATTAGTACGTTAATGATTGCCATATCAAATAAATATATGGTTAATCCAAATTTCAAAGAACTTTCCCTCTGTTTTTCTACCAGAAGTTCTGTAGCTGTAGGTGTCTCAGTTCAGTTTGTGATCCACTTCAAGTTAATTTTTCTTTATGATTTGAGTGTTTATACCCCCCCATTTCATATGCTGAAATCCTAATGTCTAATATGATAGCGTAAGCACTGAGGTCTTGTGAAGCGATTGGTTCAGAAGGGTGGACTCCTCAGGAATGGGGTTTGTGCTGTGAGGAAGAAGACGTCACCAAATTCCCTGGCCCCCTTGCCGTTTGAGGATCCATGTTGAAGACGGCAGAGTCTGTAACCCAGAAGAGAGCTCTCAGAAGAGAAGTGTGAGAAATAAATTTCTGTTCTTTTTAAGCACCTAGTCTCTGGTATTTTGCCATAAGCAGCCCAGTTGTACTAAGATATGGGCCAAGGTATCAAATGAAGATCCCGTTTAATAGTCCCGGCAGAAAAGATACCCTTCTCCACTGCACTTGTCAAAATTAGTTACTCATATAAGTGTGGGCCTGTTTCTGAATTTTTTGTTCTGTTCCATTGAACTAAACATGTATTTTAAAACCAGTTTCTTACTGTCTTAATTACTATAGAGGTATAAGTCTCGAAATCAGGTAGAGCCATTCTTCTTTTTTTTTTTTTTTTAATTTTTTGACTCCTTAAAAAATCCTCATTTGGTTAATTTGGTCCTTTGCATTTTCATATGGATCTTTAGAATCAATTAGTATCTACAAAGACAAAAAACCTACAAAAAAACACCCTGTTGATTTTCATTGCACTGAAGTATAGATTAATGTGGAAAGCGTTGACGTCTTTATTACAGCGAATCTTATAAACCATACTCGTTTCCTTTAGATCCTCTCCTCAGTCATACAAGTCTCCAAATTTGGGGGGAGGGGGAGGTTTACCTCTATTTTCATATTTTTGATGCTATGTTGAATGTTTTTATTTTAATTTTTGGATGAATGTTGCTGATATACAGAAATATACTTGCTCTCCTATATTCGTAACAATCTTATCAAATTCCTTATTACTTACAGTAATTTTATTACAAATTTCATCTTGTTTTGGATACATATGAACAAGCTGTCAGTGAACAAAAACTCTCCTTCCTCTTGATCTAGAAGGATGTCTTCTTTCATTCCTACTTCCTCCCTTATTGTTTGGCAACACAATGTTGAATGACAGTGATGATTGTGGGTGTCTGTATCTTGTTCCTGGCTTTAAGTACATAATACTGTGTCCTTAATCATCAGGTGTTACTTACCTGTAGGGTTTTACAGATACTCTGTCAGTTTGAGGAAGACTTCTGCTATACCTAATTTTCTTAAAATTTTTAGTAAATAATTAATATTAGATATATTCAATTTCTTTTTATCAATGTTGACCTTAGAATGGCATGCGTGTAAGGCACCGAGAGTTTGGAATTGTCTATTATATCAGAATAATCCAGCCTATTTTGAGGAAGGTATCAGATGTTTTATGTATTTATTGTGTCAAAAATATTACTCATAAATATTTTGCCATAATAGATTTGGTGTACATTCCATTTCTTGCCCTGTGCTCTAAAATTCAGTTATTACTGGTCTGTGTATACGATTAATTTAGAGTGTTTTCTCTCTTAAACCAAATTGTTTTTTAAGGTATGGTTCTTCTCCTGTGCCTCTTAATTCATGCTGTAATAGATGCTATTTGTTTTCCTTGATTTTCTTGAATTTATAATTTTCAGGTTTGAAGTAGCTGAGGAAAATATCAAAATAATACTGTTAGTAATACTTCTAATAATAACAGTTATAAGAAACCTGAAGGATACCGACTCAAAATGTATGATCTGTCTACTTTGGCTGAATCTGCTAATAAATAATTCCTGTAGGACATTCATAAGAATCTAGTTAAGTTTTTCCTTACAAGTAGGGATAATTCAGTAAAATATTATTCTATAGACTTTAAATAAGACTATAAAACTTGAATTTAAGTGCACAAAAGTCACCAGATCTATTGATGATGTAAAGTAGTGAAAAAGAATTGTATTGACACTATCTGTTCTCAGGGTTATGGATTATGTGCCCTTAGGAAAAAGAAAAACTGAGTTTACAAAGGAAACTCTTGGTCCAATTGAAAAGAAACAGTAGCTTTTTGTGTGATGCTGTGTTGGTACCAACTTATCATTCCCTAAGGCTCCTGCTTCTCTAGGAAAAGAAAATGATATGGAAAGAAAAAATGTTAGTCCGGGGCCTTCTGAAAGCTGCAGATAAGGGTCAGAGAGTGCAGTGGACCCTCCGATCAGACCCGCCTCTTGTATGTGCTGTCGGGTGAGTCGACTGGGCTCCCCCACCCACCGCTCCCCTTTTATCAGAAGCAAACAGACCTGGAGGAAAGCACCCGCCACCTATTAGATATCTATGAACAACCAATCACATCTTGTTAACATAATGTAAAATATTAGGTCTTTTAGTCAGAAGTGACACTATTTTAATAGCATCACGATTTGCTCCAGACACGGTGGTCTTTCTGTAATAAGACCTTGTAGAAGGCGGTAGTGAGTTAACTCTCAGTCTTTGGGAAATC
>RCUC01137669.1:0-14792 GCA_003697995.1 Taxidea taxus jeffersonii | reverse complement strand
TTTTTTTTTCTTTTGGCTCCATATTAAAGAACAAAGCATGGACCTGGACAGGCCCCTCTGTAAACAGAAAACACATGTTTTCTGAGAGAATGGGACCTTCCTTTCCTGATCTCTTCTACCATGGACAAAGGCCTCCTTAGGCCTCTGGGCCTTCAGGAGTAGAGAGGCCTCAGACCCAGGGCTGAGAGGAGGTGATTCTTCTTTGCCCTGACTCCCAGAACAACACCCACATTCTTAAACAGGGGCAGGAATGGGGTGTTAGTGGGCCTGGGGTGTGGTCCCAGAAAGGAAGTCCCTTGGGGACCTGAACAGGATTTAGGGAGGAAAAGGGAGAGTCTGTTTGGATCATTTATGTCCTTCAAGCACTTGAGAATCATCTTGGGGTCTACTTGAACTCGCTGTGGATGAGCATTGCATTTCTTGGGGCCTGCTACCCCCACACAGGGGCAGAGACCTCACCTAACATCGAAGAGAGGCTATGCCCTTCCATCTGCAAAGAGTAGGCATGCTGAGACTCTGCCCGCTGCTGTGTGAACTTGGGCAAGTTTCTTAACCTGAGCCTTGGGTTTCACATCTGTAAAATGGGGATGACAATATTTGCTCATCCAGGATTAAATAAGTTAATGGGTATGGCCTGGTCGGACACATAGGAGCCAATTAATAAGTGAACAAAGTCAAACTTTGTATTAGTTTCCATGCTGAGCTATTTCCGTGCCCCCAGAGTAAACTCAGAGCCCTCTACAAGTGTCTAGATGCCTGGGCTCCTAGGAGCACGTCCAAGCCCCTTGTCCTCTGTCGGGCACTGGCTGAGCACCAGGCCTCAGCCACTTGCAGACTGGCTATGCCACTTAAAGGATCATCACTTTGAATCCGCCCAGCAGCCTGATCTCTGTCCTCAAGGGAAGATTGAATTTTGGGAAATAACCAGACGTCCTTTGGGCCAAGTCTGCTGAGTAGATGCAGGCAAGCCAAGCCCTGTCTCAGGCCACAATGTGCCTTGGACTGTAGTAAAGTCAGGAGCCCCTGTGGCTCTGGACTGAAGGCAGTGTGGATGGAAAATCTGGATTGGATCGTCTGGACCGGCCACCCCTGATACTGGGAGGTATAGACAGCCAGTGAGACTGAGTGTGAGCAAACACAGAGATAGTCACACACACTCAAGCTGCGTAGATGAGCCAAATCAAAGCCAGACTAATTAACATGAGGCTGCCTTTCTTCTCAGCCCACAGTTTGATTTTCATGAAAATCTTTGTGGGAAAATTCCAAGCGTTCCTGATATAGGGGAATGGAAGCACACAGGACTTAGAGGTTGGGGTCCCTCCCAGTTCTGTCCCTAACTGGCCGTGTGGCCTCTGCAGCCCTCTGTTGTCCCATCTGAGCAGTGGGGATCGGGAAGCCTGTCCTTAATATGAGAAGCAAGTGGGGAAGAAACGGATGTGAACTTGGCTGGAAATCCTGGCCACCTATGTGCCGGGTCTTAAGAACATGGACAACCTTGGACCCAACACTTCCACTTCTGGGAATTTATCCTCAGGGAAATCAGCACAGCCATATATTAAAATGTCCGTGTAAAGATATTCCCAGCAGTGTTACTGATAATAGCAAAAACTTTAAAGAGACTGTATGTCTGACAATAGGGGGAAAATGGACTATTCTGCAGCTCTCAGGGGGGCTCCAGGCAGATACACAGGCCATGCCCACACGGTGCTAGTGACACTGCCCATTAAAATTTTTAAAAAATAAATCAATCAGCATTCACAAAGCTCACTTCACAATAGCCGAAACATCAGAAAAAAACCACTCGTCCACCAAGAGCTGTGTGGGCATATATATAATGGAATACCATAAAACAGGAAGAGCAAGCATGAGATGGGTGCACTCCGTGACATGGATGAAGGTCAAGTGTGCTGAGCAGTTCCTACTCTGTGGGGCACCTGGCTGGCTCAGATGGTAGAGCCTGGGACTTTTGATCTCAGGGCTGTGAGTTCAAGACCCATGTTGGGTATAGAGCTTACTTAAATAAAGTCTTTTTTAAAGAAAAATATTTTATTTATTTATTTATTTATTTGAGAGAGGGAGAGCAGGAGCCGGGAGAGATGCAGAGGGAGAGGGAGAAGCAGACTCCCCTCTGAGCAGGGAGCAGGACCCAGGACTCAATCCAAGGACTCTGGGATCATGACCTGAGCCAAAGGCAGACAAGACACTTAACCAATTGAGCCACCCACCCAGGTGCCCCCAAATCATAGTTTTATTTTGTTTTAAGATTTTATTTATTCATTAGAGAGATCGCAAAAAAGAGAGGTAGGGGAGGGGAGGAGCAGAAAAAGAGGGAGAAGCAGACTCCCCGCTGAGAGGAGCCCAGCAGGGGGCTCCATCTCAGGACCCTGAGATCAGGACCTGAGCTGAAGGCAGAGGACTCTGGTCAGGGTCTCAGGGTTATGAGATCAAGCCCCACATGGGGCTCCATGCTGGGTGTGGAGCCTGCTTGGGATTCTTTCTCTCCTTCTCCCACCCCCAAAATAAATAAAATAAAATATTCTTTTAAAAAAGAGCTCACAGGGACGCCTGACCAAGGCTCAGGTTAAGCGGCTGTCTTCGGCTCAGGTCATGATCCCAGTGCCCTGGGATCGAGTCCCACATCGGGCTCCTTGCTCGAGCCTGCTTCTCCCTCTGCCTCTGCCTGCCACTCTGTCTGCCTGTGCTCACTCCCGCTCTCTCTCTCTCTGACAAAAATAAATAAATAAAATCTTAAAAAAAAATAAAAAAGAGCTCACACTCTATATTCCCATTTATATTAAAGTCGATGAAGGTAAAATGAATCTATAGTGATATGAATCAGATGGGTGGTGACCTGGGGCCTAGGAGGCAGGGCTGCCTACAAGTTGGGACCAGGGGACATTTTGCCGTGACAGTGTTTTCTCTCTTGACTGTGACGCTGGGGACATGGGTGTATACATTTGTCCAAACGCATCGAACTGTACACGTGAATGGGATCTCACTGAAAGGAACTTGTACCCCAGTAAAGTTAATTTTAAAATGATTGGTATTTATTTTCCAGTTCCTAGAGAGATTAATATTTAATGACATGAAATGCCCACAACATAGTAAACAAAAAGATTTCTGAAATGACCCTAGAGCATAATCACACACACACACATATCAGCACATCTAGAGAGCCGGCTCGGAGATTTTTCCAGAAGGACTTTCAACAAAATGTACCTAGTAATTAACTCATGGGTAATTTCTGTTTTCTATTTTGTGCTTTTCTGTATTTCCAAATTTTCTGTAACAAACACTTTCCTTTTCATAAACACATTAAATAAGAACAAACATACCTCTTTTCCCTTTTTCCTGCTGTAGTAGCCCAGGGACATGGGGCTGGGCCCTAGGACAGACGGTGAGGCAAGCCTGTCGGGTGAAGAGGAACTCCCTGGGAGGTGGTAGCGGACAATTGGGGGTGCGAGGGGGGCCCCTTCCCTGGTCCTTTGGCCCAGTTTCTGTGCCGGATTAGTTTCCAGGGCTGCCATGCCCACTGGCGCCGCCGGTGTAGAGAAGACCATTATCCTTGTGTTGGCTCTGGTGGCCTGGAAGCCAGCCCCTCCCATCTGGGGTGCCAGGGCCCTATGGCTTCTCTCCTAAATTTGCTTGTCTCCTGTGCTGCCCTGCGTAAGGGGTGGGGTGGGAGTTCCAGTCTCTTCGCCCTCCACCCCCACCCAGGGCCACTTTCCCTGCTGGAGGAAGTCCTTCTCTGTGAATGCTGAAGGGATTGGAGGGGTGATGGGACGGAAGATCCTTGCCCCACCCCCCGCCCCCCAGTCCCCAG
Source organism: Taxidea taxus jeffersonii (assembly GCA_003697995.1). Classification (NCBI taxonomy): domain Eukaryota; kingdom Metazoa; phylum Chordata; class Mammalia; order Carnivora; family Mustelidae; genus Taxidea; species Taxidea taxus. Next base: position 10,969 of record RCUC01137669.1, on the reverse strand, counting down.
CCCTGGGAGGTTGGGGATATCGTTTACGATAATCCAAATTTGGGGAAACCGAGAGGATAAGTAGCAGATTGCCTACCATCACCCAGCCGATAGCTGGTAGGGCTCAGACTTGACCCCACCCAGGGCTGGATTCTCACTGGATTCATGCTTCTTTTCCCAGGAGCTTCTGGGCCCCAAATAGTTCATTAATGCAGTGGGGTTGGGGACCGGGGGCTGTGTTTCTCCCGTGCCTTTGTCTGCTCCGGGTTCCTGTGCAATTTACAATCGTCTACACAGTCAGTGGACCCGACCGCTGGGCTCAGCCCTTAAACGTGAGCTTCTCTGAGAACAGGGCTCTGCCTGCACGCAGAGCCGCTGCCCCCTCTCCCCACATCGCCGCCCCTGCCCCCATGGAAGGCCCCTTCCCTCTAGCCAGCTGGCCTCACAAAGGTTCCGAGGAGGAGGCCTGATCGATCCGGTTTCTTTTCCCTTCCTCGGTTAGCAGATTCTATAACAGACTGTGGAAATTAAAAATAAGAGCCTGAAACTGTTAAAAAAAATTTTTTTTAACCAAGTCACAAATGGGAAAGATGAGGCAACAGCAGGTTAAGGACACTTTGTGATGTCGTGTTTTTATTCCTTGGCACCTTCCCGATTGTAAATGTCACAGTGGATGGTCCTGTGAATGGGAGGCGGTGGGGACGGCTTATACCCGCGTCCAGGCTGGTGCTTAGCATTAGTTCCCGTGGGGCGGGGGGTCCTTGGTCCTGCTCTGATTCTCCTTCAGAGTTTCCACGTAAAAATTAGTCGATGAGGTAAAAGAAAGAAAGTTTAACAGTGGAAGGTATTTGTATGTCTATTTACAGAACTGTAAAGAAATTAACTGTAAAGTGAGTGGCCAAAGGCTTTAGAGTGAAAGGATCAAGAAGGAAGGAAATGTTCTCCCCTTCCTTCCTTCCCTGTATGTTCTTTAAACATAGTAAACAGAAAAACAAAAACAAAAAATTACAGTTGTAATTTTTTTTAAGATTTTATCTATTTGTTTTTTTTAGCTGATCTCTACACCTGACTTGGGGCTCGAACTCACAACTCCAAGATCAAGAGTCTCATGCTCCACCGACTGAGCCGGCCAGGAGCCCCTACAGTTGTATTACTTTTATAACAAGAATAAATAAAGTTATATTAAAAGGAAGTGGAATACGATTATGTTAAAAGCAGTGGGACTGCCCCTGAGCCTTCCCATCACATGATAACCATGAGGATCAAGGACACTTTGGCTCCAGTACCTGCTACGTGCTAGACCTCCTGCTATCCTCTCCCATCACCCTGGCTCCTCAGAACTGCCTGCGGGTGGGAGCTGTCCGCCCCCCACCCCCAAGCCCAGGGGACTGAGGCCCTGCCGGAGAGGCTGGGGGCTGATGGGGATGATTCTGATTCTCAGACCTGTACTCTTTCCCTAATAGCTTCCTGTCTCTTCGAGGTGAACGTTTTTCCTAAATACAATGATCTTGGATGAGAACATTTTTGTCCTGTTTACATAGAATCTGGAATGACTTCTGTGAACAGAATTTAGTAAAAGACGTATAAGAGTCAGTTAGTTTTGTTTCTATTTCTGTGTTCATTTTGTTTACTTTCTGACACTGTCCGCCAGCGGCCAAACTAAGGGTCAGCTCCATCGTGTTCAGAGCCCAGGACCCTTGGGGCCCCTTGTTCAAAAAGGATTCCAAATTTTACAATGGGGACTCTTATGGAGCACCAGGCCTAGAGCACCTGCACCGTCCCCAGGCTCCCGAAGCCTGCCCCAACAAGGTCTGGACAGGTGTCGATGGAGCTACAGGGACATCCGCTCTGGGGACAAAGCGAGCAGCAGACAGATGCCTTCAAGCTTCAGGAAGATATGTAGTTCCTGATACATTTTCCAGTCCGGGAAATACAAAGTAAGGAGAAGAGAGGAGTCACCAGGGACAACTCAAAGAGAGAACCCCCTTCCCCGCCACCCAGGGGGAAGAGCTGGGCCCCTGCACAAGGAGCTTTCATATAAAGCAAAGGATGCCTACTGCATGTTCTTGTGAAACGTCCCACCCTGCCCCGGAGCCTTGATAGAATTTCCAGGGCTTTGCTGGAGTCATTTGCTGGAGGCTTTACTGCGTGGCTGGCCAGCCTAGGTCTTGGAGAGAGATGAGCACAGACCAGTGCTCATGCTTGCTCCAGCAAAGACACAATGAGAAACTCCATCCCACCTGCTTTGGGAAAGGATCTCAGGCTTCACTGGCAGGTGGATTCCACCCCCTCCCCCAACCAGATGAGGCCTGAGGGTACTGGGGACAGACTGGCCACCTATGCATGCAAGTTGAGGACGATCTGTGGCTCTGAAGACAGGCTCCACAACGCCATTCCAGCCAGCCCCACGCACAATGTGCCACTTTCACCACGCCCATGTCCTCAGCCCCATGTCGGGTTCTGGCAGTTTCCAGGTGGATGGACAGCAGCACTGGGCGCCCCAATCAATGGCTGCAGCCCCTGCCATGAACAGTGTGTGAAAATGCAGGATGAACTACAGCAAGAGTCACAATGGAGAAGTCCTTGGAAGGGAAGATAGCCGCTTAACAGAGAGGCTCCAGCCCTGTGAGGCCCCGTCCACTTTCACAGGACCACAGACACCACAGTCCTCCCCCGCCCCTGCTCTATACAGCCCCCTTGCTCATTTTTCTTTAACAAACAATCCACCCCACTTCTCCCAGCTCTCCATAGCACTCTGGAGTAGCAGGCCTGTGACAATATTTTCTCCATAAGCATGTTTGCAAGGAGGGACGGACAGACAAATGGGTAAGCTGGGCAGGTGCAGGGACGTCCCAAAGAAGATTGGCAGCTGCTCTGTGCCCCTCAGCTTCTGCTCAGTGCTCACAGGGCCCTCGAAGGGAGTGGGCTTGGTCAGTGCACAGGTTCCCAGGCCTGGGGCCACCCAGCTGCCTCCCCCAGACCAGATGGGTCCCCAGGACCCTGCCCTGGGACGGTTCCAAGCCACGCAGAGCAAGACGGCAGAAAATGGAGGGCAACGGCCAAGAAGCTGCTGAGAAGAGCAGGGGGGAGCTCCCAGGTCAGGTCAAGGCCTTGCACAAGAAACACCTGCCTGCGGGGCCAGGGTCCCACATCCACTCCCGATGCCTACTGGGAGCAGGTGGGCCTCTCCCAGGTCCTCTCTGGGACACCACGGGTCCCAGCTGTCCCTCCATTCTCAGGACAGAAACACATGGTGGTTGACACAAGCCCTCTGCTGAGGGGACAAGATGAGACAGAGCTCAGGGGCTTGCTGCTACCCTGGGGACAGCATCTTACTGACACTCCCTTCCAGGAAGCATGCTGGGCCTGTCTCTCCACAGGCCTGCCTCTCCCCAGATTTGCCCAAGGCACTTTGGAGCGGGTTATAGCAGTGGGACCAGGACGAGAGTAGAGGAGCCCCCTCCAGAGTTGAGGGGTGGGTGTTTACCCCTTAAGAAAAAGCAACCCCAAACAGCTACGGGCGGGATTTCAGGTTGTGGGATTTCTAAGTAGCCAGCCCCCTCTCCACCGTTTTCCTTTCTTTCCTCCCCTCTCCGGGCCTGCTTTCCCTCTTTGTTGCCAAGCTCAGACGTCGCTGCTGAAACCGAGCCCAGCGTCTGCAAAGCCCGGAAACTTCCAGCTCCGAGACTAGGCAGAAAGTTGGGGTCGCAAGGCCAGTGACAGCGGCGCCCCAAAGGCCGGGCTCGGCGGTGGCGGGGGCGCTGCCTGTCGCAGCCTCGTTCCGCTTGGCCGCGCGGAGACCTCGGACAGTCCAGGGGCCGGACGTGAACTTGACCGCGGGGGCTCCCCGGGATGACCTGGTAAGCGCGCCGCTCTCCCGCCCCCACCTCCCCTCCCCCGAGGCGCCCTGCGGCCGGCCTGGCCGGTCCTGAGCGAGGCCGCGGGGTCAGGCTGCGTGGCCGGGGGGGTCCAGGGACCCGGGGAGGCAGGGGGCCCGGGGCCCGGGTCTCCGTCCGGGAGGGGCCGCCATAGGAGCGCACCGGGAGCCGCGGCCCTCCCAGGGCCCACGAAGTGTGCCCTCCCGGCCACCTCCCCAGCGGCCTCGGAAGTTCCGAAGGAATCTTTCCCGACATGTTCCCTCCCCCGGCTGCTGGGTCTGGGCGGCGGCCATCCCGGCTCTTAAAGGGGAAAGAAGACCACTCTGGCTTTCTTCTCTCCTTTGCTTTCTTATGCTCCCCCTTTGGAGGAGGGAAGGGGGGGCGGGGATCCACTCTGCCTCTCAGGTGTTAACTCAGGCGGGGGCCTGCCCCGGGGGCTCCACACTCAGATGAGGGCCTGCCAAGAAGAGGGACCCACAGCAGTTCCGGGAGAGGCAGCCCCTGCAACAGGAGTGGGTCCTGGGGGCTCCCAGGGGACACTGCTCCTGATCCACTCCAGTGGCCTGAGCAGCGGCCCTGCCCTCTCCTGTGTGACCCCTCCCCCTGAGCGGGACCCCCAGCCACAACCTCCCTATCAGCTCTGCCCTGGGCTCCTTGTGCCTGGGTAGCCACCATGGCGGCTGGTGGGGTTGAAACATGGCAGCTGTGCTCAGGGCCGTGTGAGAGAGGGAGGCTGGCCCTGTTGTACCTTGTCTCTGGTGTCTCCTCCACTCCATCACCTTTGCCCATAAGCCCCGTTCGAGGAGCCCCTCCAGCCCATTCCTCCACACCTGTCCTGTTGCCACAGATGGGCCTGTGAATGTCCCGATCCCTGAGGGCACCTTCAGGATAGGGAAGCAGAGCTTGAGAGTGTCAGAGTTCTTCCCTGGGTCTGGGCCTGGAGTTTGACTCAGTGCTCCTCAGCCCTAGCGGAGACTGCCTGCAGGGCTTTGCTCTAGGCAGTGGCCTGGTCCCCAACCTTCTAGAGATGACTGTTAACCTCATCTCCATTCCCAGGGCTCCGGGAGCCCGAAGTCCTCAGTGAGAGACTGCAGGGGCCGTGGGTAGAGGGTTCATGCAGGAGTGAGAAGGCCTGGGCCAGCTGGGATTGGGCAGGCCGCCACCCTCAGTACCCTGGACGTTCCAGCAGTGGCCTCGGTGGGCAGCCTGCAGGGTTCAGGAAGACCAGGTGGGGCACCGTGAAGAATTTTCAGGCACGGTATGGGGAACAGAGACCCCAGTTGCTGCCAAGAGGGTCAAGGCCTCAGGTGCCAGAGCCTCAGACTTTTTTGGGAGAAGGAAGTCCATATTTGTGCACGGGATGTCCAAAATTTGAAAATATCACATATCCTGGGTTGAACACAGCCTGCAGACCCCACTCTGCAACCCCTCGAACACCTGAGCTAGTTAGTGCTACGTGGAGGCAGGATCCCAGTGACCCCAGCCCCAGCCCAGTCTCTGATGAAGAAGCCCCATAGATCTAGGGAGCAGGCGGGAGAGTCAGTCTGCACCCCGCTTAGCCCACATCTCAGGGAAGTTGAGGCCTGAGTGCTCCGGACAGTGGGGGCAGGCTTGCCTCTTTCAGATCAGATCTGATTAACTGAGCTGATTTGGAGTTAAAATCTCCCTTTAAACCAGGTAACAGAACTCTGCCGTCCCCAAATACTCTAAGGAGCCTCTGTGCCCACTCAGGCTGTGCCCACAAAGTGTGGTGTGCAAAAAGCGAACTTGAACTTTCTTCCTGTCTCAAGTGGTAGAGCAACATCCAGGTATGAAAACCTGGGTCTGTTGCTGCCCAGAAGGGCTGGCTACAGACAGCCAGGCCTGCACCCGAACCCCAGCACTGCCTTGTGCTGCGTGGAGGCGCTGGAGACTGACCTCGTGTCCCCTGTCTTTAGCTCCCCCCCACACCCCCCCACCCCCGTGCCTACAGCCCTGTGCTGAGCACTGGGGATCAAGAGGCAGGTCTGACACAGGCTGTATCTTGAGAAGCTGCTGGCTGCCCGTGCAATCTTAGCACCGGGAGGAGGTTCTCTTCCCCATCCAGGGAAGGTGTTTCCTGCACAGTGCTCCTGCTGGCAGTCATGCAGCCCTTGTTGAATGCCCCCAGAGATGAGCAGCTCACCACCTCTCTTGTGGTGTTTCTTGTAGGTACCCCTGAAACTTAACTGTCAGGATCAGGGTCTGAGGCCCCTGGTTTTACCGGGGAAAATACACACCTGGTAAGAAGTTCCTGAAAAAATTGGCAAGGTGCTGATTTTAGTCTCCAGAAGAAGCCCTGCAAGGGATGAACGCATGTTTCCCACTTTTGCCAACAGCCTATGTAGCAAGGAGAAGACAAGGAGTTGCTGAGTGGGAAATTAAGCAAACAGTACAAAAGGCTGGCCGCCTCACTTAGGAAACTGGAGAGCAAAGTCAAGGCATCCAGAGTCCTTGGGTTCCTTTGGCAGGATGGGCTGCAGAATTTGCAGAGCACGAGGCAGAATTAAAACACAGGACCCTTTATTCAAAACGAGGAAGAGTTTCAAGATGGTGACCACAGAGCATTAAGCTAAGTGTAGGCCCCTCTGAGCAAAGGGCCTTCCTGAGCATGGGCTCTTTGTGGTAGAGAGGTCACAAACCCACAAAGCTGGCCAAGCACCTGGCGTGTACCTAAGCTGGGTGCTGAGGCCCAAGGGGACCCACGCGCAGCCTCCTCGAGGGAGCACGACTCCCCTCCTGCACTGGGTCTCTTCCATCACTGGGTTTCCATGCTAATTCTAGAACACTTCAAATTCTCACAAAGGAAGAGAAATATTTCCAATCACCTGTGAAACCCCCAGAGATAGCCAGTGGGAGCACTTTGCCCATCTTCAAACTTCGGTGTTTTGAAACAAAATCGCCATCTGAACTTCTTATTAGAATACGTATCATTTTATCTTCTGTTTCACCAAATATTTTATCACTGCCTCGTCCTAAGTCAGACGCTGCTGCTCTGCCGGTCGATTTTTAATGGCTAATGTTCCATGGACACAGCTTTTTAACAATCCCCCGTCATTGGACACAGGTGATTCCCCGATCTCTGTTATACACAGCACTTTGAGGAACGCGTGTGTGCACAAATCTGCACATTTCTGAGGGGAGTGTTTCCAGAGGTTTCCAGAAGCTTCTTGGGTGTCTCTGAAATTCCACCTTGGCCAGGGCCCGAGCTGCCATCCCCCTCGCGGTGGCACTACCGAGGGGACAGCCCTGCCTGGCATCTTAGTTGTTCTTTTTAGAGAGAAGAACCCAGTCGTCCCTCGGCTGATTTGCCCGGGCAGTGCTGAGCCCCCAGGGCACATGCAGCAACAACTAGTCGCCTTCACGGCCATCCCGTGAGGGGCTATAATCGGCCCCCTTTACAGATGAGGAGCCCATGCCCAGTGACGGGAGACATTGGCCCAAGGACTTCCTGCCTGATCTATTGCCAGAAGCACATATTGATGGTAACAAAGCAGAAGATGGCCCCTCCCCGCCCAAACTGTGTACAGGACTTCGGGGTCTGGGCTGCCTCAGTCACGAAGCCTGTAGGCTGGGGATGGAATAGCTCTTGCTTCGTATGGCGCCCACTCTTGGGCAATGCTCAGTAAAGGGTGGTGTGGAGAAGCAGGAAGAGGAAGAGGTGGGGGAGGGGAGGAGGAGGACCAGGAGGGAGAGCAGAAGCCAGTTGGTGAGGTTCCAGCCCCCTTAGGACAGGAGGGCTCCGCAGGGCATCTGGTCTCTGGATGGAAGCCTCCTGAGGGCAGGGATGAGGTGTACTAGCTGCAGCCCAGCACACCCCACTGCCGATGAGCCACGTGTGTGGAGTGACTGCGTAGGCAGGCTGCACCCCCGGTCTCCGTTAGAAGCATCTGGATGTGTGGGGGAAGAGGGGAGGTGGTGTGTTAGTCTCCTCCTGCTGCCATAAGAAAGTCCCCTGATGGAATGCCTCACAGGTTTCAAGTTCATTATCCTGCGGTGGTGGAGGCTGGAAGTCGGAAATGACTCATGGGGCTAAAGTCAAAGGGTTGGTAGGGCTGGTTCCATCACGAGGCTCCCGGAGAGGATCCTTTTCTTGGCCTTTTCCAGCTTCTAGAGGCACCGACATTCCTTGGCTTCTAGCCTCTTCCTCCATCATCAAAGAAAGACATGGTATCTCTCTTTCTCTGACCCCAGCTGGGCCAGGGTCTCCATTTTTAAGGGTTTATATCATTAGATTGGACCCAAGTGGATAATCCACGATGCCGTCCCAGCTCTAGGCCCTTAACTTCATCCCCCTGCAACATGGGTTCTTGGTTCGGACTGTTCCGGGTTTGTTGCTGGGATGAGCCAATTCCTGCCCCGGCTCCTGCTGGTCCCGCCCTTTGCCTACGGCAAGGACAAAGGTTCTGGGAGCTCAGGCAGGTCCTCTGCCTCTCCCCAACCCACAGGATTGGCAGGAATAGTGGGCACTATTGTCGCTATTTTACAGGCGGGTAAACTGAGACCCGGAGTGGCTAGATAACTTGCTTAAAGCCCTACAGCTGCCAAGAGGCAGGGCTGACCCTTAGTAATGGCTAGACCCTAAATCCAGGGCTCCTCAGGGTCTGCCTCTAGGAATACAGACTTCCCTGGCTCTCACTTAACCCCAGCCCTTGATTCTTTCCAGAAGGGTGGTGGGCCTTCTTGCCCTTTTCCCAGAACAGGAATGCTGCTCTCATGGACAGAAAGGCCTCAGGGCAGCCCCTTGGCAAGGGGGGCGCTCGTGTGAGTGTGGGGGGATCTGGGAGCCTCCCCAGGTGGCAGGGCCTCACTGCAGTGTGAGTGTGGGTAGGGCAAAGGTCTGGATGGCAAAAGATGGGTCTGTCTGTCCTGGCCAGAAGGGCTGCAGCTCTCCCTGGTCCTAGCGAGGGCCTGCCAGACGTCTCACAAGGTGCTGGCCTGAGCGACGGGGAGCTGCTCTGAATAAGGACCGGAGGAAGGGAATGTTCCCAGGGCAGCTCTGAAGTTGTGGTAGCACCCCAGACACAAAGGCAGGCCCGGGTGTGCAGCCCAAGGCCGGGAGGGCGTGGAGGGCAGGGACGGCCTTTCGTCCAGGCCGCCTGCTGCAGCCAGTGCCACCAGGGGCCTGGGCCTGGCATGGGAGGGGTTAAGCTGCCGCGGGCACCTTGGCACACGGAGCTGCCCAGAATGTCCGGCTCCCCACCCCCACGGCTTTTCTTCCTTTTTGCCTTTTTCCTTCTTAATTAATCATACGCTGCTGCCCAATTTAAATATGGAAATGCCCAGGCCCGGGCGATGCCATTATTCCCGAGGCCAGGCGGGCTGTCCGGCCCGGGCGCGGGGCACATCGCGGCATCGCCTCCTTTCTGGGGTGTGTGAAATTATGCGCACAAAAGGCGTCTCCGTATCTGAGTGTGTGAACTAAATAAATAAATAAGGGCTTTTGTTTGTTCCCGGCTCCGCACAGGGCTGCTTTGACTAAACCGCCCGTGCTGTCTGCGCCTTCACGGGACTCGGGAGAGGGGCCGGGGCGCGGGGGGCGCCGCCGGGCATCTGGGCCTCTCGGGCGCGGGCACCGCCGGCCGCACCCCTCCCCGCACACACCCTCGCCGGAAGGTTCCCCTGCCCGGGCCGGGCTCCCAGCCGCTGGCCCCGTGCCAGGCTCGCCGCCGAGCGCGGGCAGCGGGGTGGGGCGAGCGGAGGCGGCGCGGAGGACGTGGCCGGGCGCCCCGGGCGCGAGCCGGACCCAGGCCCCGGGAAGGTGAGGGCACCCGGGTGGGCACCCGGGTGGGCGCGGGGTGGGCGCGGGGCGGCGGGTCCGAGGGGCCGCGGGGAGGCGGGGGGGGGGGGGGGGGGGCGCGGGGGGGGCGGGTGGCACAAAGCCGGGCAGTGCCAGGCGACGCCGCCGCTGCCCCGGCCTCCTCCGTCCTCTCTCGCTCCTGCGGGTCCTGCGGGTCGGCTCGGCGGGGAGGCCGCGCGTGCGGGGCGGCCGTGGCGTGGCGGAGGGAGGCCGCGTGCGCGAGGCGGGGCCCGGGGCTGTCAAGGAGAAAAACATCCCCAGGCCTGCGAATTGCTGCTCTCAGCTTTTTCTCTCCCCCTCCTCCTGCTTGGGAGGGGAAAAAAAAAAAAGCAGCGCTTCCTCTGGAGGCGGATGCAAAAAGGATGCAGACTTTTAACCATCTCCTGCACCCGGCCTTCCTTGCACTGGGGCCTCGAGGGAGGGCGCAATGGGAGGGCGCCCGGTGCCGTTCTCTGGGAGATGCTGGAAGGCCCGGCCGCCTGGGCATCCCCGGCCAGCAGCCGGCCGTGCTCGGGTGCCGCCCGGGTGTGGGGGCTGGAGGGCGTGGGGCCCGCGGTGGGCCCAGGGGCCTCCCATGCCGCCCTCACCTGGGCTTGGTGGCTAGATGGCTTTGTCTCTTGGTGTTGAGCGGGGGTGCCCCTGCACAGCGCTCGGGCATCCTGTCTTGGTTTTTCCCTGACTTGGGGCCTTCAGCCATTCTGGGATCCTGGACCTGTCTCATGACCAACTTTTGTGTTTAAAAAACAATACGGAAGGTTTTCTGGCGTCTGGTGGGGGCTTCACACACTGTCTGTTCTGGGCAGGACTTCAGGATGGGATTCTAGGGTGAGGGAGGTGATCTGGTCCACGGAGGGACAGCAGGCCAGCCCCCAGTGCAGAAAGAGAGTGAGGACGTTAGGTGGGGACCGGTCGCAGGGACGTGCTGGGATGGGGGTTCCGGGAGGCACCATGCCTGCCGAGGGCCTGTGAACGTGTTTTAATTTTAACATCTTTTAAAATCAGGAGAAAACAATGACTATAATAATAATGAATATATAATGAAGAATTCAGCCTCAGTCATATTCGTCTTTATACCAATATCCAGTTTAATATCTACAGAGGAAGGGGCCATGAAAGCAAAGGTGTTAGGGGCCGTGAAAGTCATAAAGGGGCCTTTGGTCAGTCCAGTGTGTCCCGGGACACAGGTCAGATGTCTGGCTCTAGGGAGGCCTTTGGGGGCCATTGGGCACCGGGTTCACACAGACAGCTGTGAAGAGGATCCAGGGCCTTGGTGTGTGTGTGTGTGTGTGTGTGT
>RCUC01137665.1:0-28717 GCA_003697995.1 Taxidea taxus jeffersonii | reverse complement strand
GGCTTCCGATTTGGGTCCCTGAAATGTGTATCTGTTCATTCAGTGCATAGCTACCTGTCCAGCACCAATTTACCTTTCTTTTGATAATAACATCCTGCCTTTCTCTTTGAGGAGGCAGTCTTCTCTAGTTCATTTTTTGGGGGGTTCAGGTATGGCTGAAGTCGAAAGTCTGGCACATCATCTGAAATTGGCTTCTCAGTTTGTTCTATCTCCTGCCTATAGTGATTGGTTTAGGGAAAGCTCTGTGAGCTAGTTTGGGGACGTATGCTCAACTTGCAGAAAAAAAGAACCCTTCTCAGGGCGTCTGGGCTTTTAGGAGTTAGGCATGGAGCTGCTAGTGGTTTGTCATCATGAGGGGAAATCTCATCTGATGGTGGGGACAATAGCGAGTAGAGGTCTAGGAGATGGAGACCCACCCTGAAGGGATCCTATCTAGCTGTGTGGGGCAGCTTCTGTTTGCCTTTTAGAGTAAATGACTTCTGGCTTCCAGATGGGATGGGGCCTTGAGGAGGCCCAGCAATAGAAGGAGCAGTGGTCTGATCCTTTGGATCCCTCTGCAGGACTGTCTCTGGCTGACTTGCCAGAACTCTTCTTTCCAGAAGTTCCCAATCTTCTCCCTCATCTCATATCATCAGGCTTAGAGGTGGTAACAGTTCTAGTCTTGCAAAACCTGGGTTGCTATACTAGTTCATTTTCATACACAGATGTAGTAGTCCTTGTGTAAATAAACTGTTCTCATTATTTTAATATGAGTATCCCAGCAGTTTCCTATTGAGATGCTCAACGCTCCACCAACCTTGCCTGAAATCAGCTCAGTCCTAGACATTTCGCATACATGAGCACGGACATTTCATTCTTAATCCATGTTGAGAAGTGTTTCTATCACTTGCAACCCAAAAGAGTCTTAACTAATAGAATCTCTCTTAGCCCTCTCTGGCCACCTTGTGCATTCTACTTGGAAAATAATTGTTTTAGAAGCAGGGAAAGACACATTATGAGAGTTCAAATTCACTCAGGTTGGAATGTAATTCTCAAACCAATCCATCATGTCACTCATGATCTATTAATTCTTGTCCTGTAGAATTAAAGGAACCCTACCGCCTATGTTAAAAAATATGACCTCTACAGCTTGCAGAATTTCAACCAAGTGCTTATTCATACAAGTTTCTTTTTTTTAAAAGATTTTATTTATTTATTTGACAGAGATCACAAGTAGGCAGAGAGGCAGGCAGAGGGAGAGAGGAAGGAAAGCAGGCTCCCTGCTGAGCAGAGAGCCCGATGTGGGACTCAATCCCAGGACCCTGGGATCATGACCTGAGCTGAAGGCAGAGGCTTAACCCACTGAGCCACCCAGGTGCCCCTATTCATACAAGTTTCTAACACATAAAAAAGAAGTATGAATCAGACCAAAACATACTTCTTCCAATTAAAAGGTGTGAAAAGAGCAAAGAGAAATGGCCTTTTCTATTTACTCAACTCAGCTGCTGAGCAGTTCATTAGCAAATCCTGATTGCACGTAGGTCATAAGCTCCGGGAAAGTGAAGACTGTTTTATAAAGCAATCTTAGAAAGGCAACCTTTAAGTCAAAAGTACTATTCCCTAGTGAGGTTTATTAATTGAATCATTTGTTTACAAAAGGTGAACGTGGCTCTAAGTGACACTACTGTTTGCATAAGGGTATCAGTATGAGGAAAGCCTGTGTGTAATGCATTAGTAATGTAGAAAAAGATGCCGTTGAAGCCAGGGGTATTTGCTTAGCACTTTGAAATCTAGGAATTTTAGCAACTCCCTGAGCATGAATTGATTTAGCTTATTAAGGTTAAAAATAGTCTTCAAAAATATTGCTAATGAGTACCAAGAAGTACCTACCACCTCCTCCATACTTGTCAGAGACATAAATCCTTGGTTGGATGCTAGAAGAGGTAGAAAAAAAAAAAGAGGTTGGTGTTTACATCCCCGTTTTTACCTCTGTATGATTCTTCTTTAACCAATGTTAATTTTTACCAGAAGTGATTTCTGAAATGAAGACTGAACTTAATAATCATTGCCAGTACATTTTTTCTCTTATTTAAACCATGATGCCTTGCAGAAGATGTAGCAGGAGGAATAAATCTACCTATTAAAGTTACACCTCAAAAAAAGACTTAGTTTCACCTTATACCAATTCACTGATGAACTTTAATTTTGATCTGGAGTAAATAAGTTCTAAAATTGAATAAAAAGTTTAAGTATTTTGATTACTTGACTGTGGTCATGTGAAATTCCTTTCTCTCTGTAGATATGGCTAGGTGCCCATCAAAAGGTATTTTTTCCCTTCCACAGTATACAAGTGGAGCTGGGAAGTTACACACTGGCCGGGGAGTGCATGTGACAGACCTTGCTGCTGGGTATAAACATATGACTAACTCACAATGGACTGTGAAAGGAAAAGATGTGTGTTCTTCTGTACTGTCTTTTTAGAAACACACATGCCTCCTATATGCTCCTTTTCTTCTCCTTAGAGAACTAGATACAGATGATTACAATGCTCAGAGCCTTGAAAGAAAAGAAATCTGGGTCACTCCCTGAATTGCCAAGTGGCAAACAGTCCATCAACTTTGGACTGTTTCATGAGTAAGAAATAAGATTTTTATTGCATCTGAACCCTATGTGTTTGGCCTCTGTGTTTTTAAATTTACAGTTAACTATGACAATCTACTCTAACTAATATAGTATACCTTTTCAGCCCTGTAACAGTGGGCCATCTAAATCTGACACAACTGGGTAGATAAAACTCCAACATAAGCAACAGAGTGTGTTTGGCTAACCAAGCTAGAAGCAGACATTAAAGGTGTAGAAAATTGGGACACCTGAGTGGCTCAGTTGGTTAAGCGGTTGCCTTCGGCTCAGGTCATGATCCCAGCGTCCTGGGATCCAGTCCCACATTGGGCTCTTTGCTCGGCAGGGAGCCTGCTTCTTCCTCTGCCTCTGTCTGCCACTTTGTCTGCCTGTGCTCCCTATATCTCTCTCCCTCTCTCTCTCTGACAAATAAATAAAAAAAAAATTTTTAAAAAGGTGTAGAAAATACTCCTCTTCCTCATTCCTTTTACATGTTCTGATGATATATATGGGGGCATTTATTTGTCTGGTAACTAAGGGAAAGGAGAGAAGTTCAACTGGAAGCAGGTGGTAATAGAACGTAGAAGACGATAAGAGGTCTGCTTCCTGTCTCAGCACAAAGTCTGGATTTGAACCCTCATAAGTGGAGGAGAGGACCAGAAACTAACAAACATAAACCACAGGTTAGAAGCTTGGCAAGATGATGGGCCCAAGTAGTTCTCTTTGGGACCAAGGAAATAGGGCCTGGCCAAGAGTTTAAAGGAGAAAGTTAATTGTCCTACCTTTGTCCTGAGCTCAACACTAAAGAAGGACAGCTTTGGGATACTTGGGTACAGAATGTGTGACCCAGATTTTGGCATTCTCACAATGAGCATTCACAGAGGGGGCAGTAATGAGGCTGGAAACAACACCCTCCTCAAGACATGATAATAATCACTAACATGTATTAATCATTTATCAGATGTCAGACATTGTTCCAAATGTTTTATGGATATCTCATTTATTCCTCATAACATGAGTCTGAGTGCTAATTACTAGGAAGAAGGAAGTCAGTGTTATCCCTGTTCGACACTTTGGGAAACTGAAGGATATAGAGATTAAGAAGTCTGCCAGCATCATGTGACTAGTAAGTGGAGGTATTAGAATTCCACTCCAGGCAGTCTAAACTCAGAGCCTGAGCTTTTGATTGCTGTGGTATATTTTTTTCCCAATCCACAGAGAATAGGTTACAGAGAAATGAGTGAGCCTATTACCAACCTGAGCATTCCAGTCAGTCATGTGAGAACAACAGAACCTTCTAGAAACAATTAGGAACACTTGGAGAGCAGGTGTTATACAGAATTTCAGATTGGTAGAGTCTTCAAATCGTATTTTGTGCAAAAATATAAACATCACCTCCTTTGGTAGCCATAGTACAGTGAGTGCAAGGGACTTACGGCTTTTATTAACTCATCAGTTCCTCTCTAGTCGTAGCCAATAGGATTGTGCCATAGATAGGTAAATGACATACACTTAAATTACTAGATGTTTATAATGGAGGAAATTATTATGGTTGCCACAGAGTATCATGGTATATATTTTTATTGTAAAACAAACTCTAGGCCACTTATATTTAATAGAATATTAGGGAAAAAGAAGAAAATTGTACATTATGACAGGGAAAGAAAAAATAGATCTCAACAGTGACCAATGTTCTTACTCATTTAACTGTTCCTTCAGGGGTCAGGGTGACTTCACCCATGAATATCTTATTTATGTGAACATAAATGACTAAAGGGTCAATCTGGCCATATACTTCTCATGGATGATTAATTGCATGTGTTATTTCTCCTGATCCTATTTTTTTTCTCTCTTTGCAGTTGAAGGATTAAGCAATACAGTATTTCTTGCTACAGTGTTTTTCTTTTTCCCTTTCAACACTATGAGGAATCACCCAAGGTATACTGAACCCTGGGCCTCTGTTTTGAATTTTGTAAATGACCATGATGGTGACTGAGAGGACGCTTGCTGCCCCATATTATTCTGCCTCTAAATTTCCCTAGGCGATTGGCCATTCTGGGCCTTCTATCCCAGCTCCCAAATATTACCAAGAAGCTCTACTGTGAATAATTCTCCCTTATAAGGCTTTGTGTCCTCTTAAGCTTCAGTGCTTGCCCCTTTTTAGTCTGCTTTCCACACCATAACCACGGTGACCTTTTTCTTGTAAAATATGTGTCACCAGTCATTCCCCTGCTGAAAGCTCTCCAGTCACTTCCCAGCACACTGAGACTAGGTATCCAGCAGTCTTATAAAACCTACCCCTGGTTTTTTTTTCTCCAGCTTCATTGGCTTTCACTCACCCCTCGCCCTTCCTGGGCCTCTGCTCCTACTCCTCTGGCCTCCCTTTCTCCAATGTGCCAAACTCATTCTCGACTTGGCATGCTCATAGCTATCCTCTGGCAGCAACATCCCAGATAACATCTGAGCTCACTTCCATGCCTCATTCCATTCACACTTTCTCAAAAAGGGCTTCTGCCTCTACCTCTTCTCAGATTGCACCCTTAGACACTCTACAGCTTGTTACCCTTCTTCGTTTTTCTTCATAGCTCTTATTACTACCAGGCCGGTTGGGCAGGGCCTTGTTAGCCATGGCAGAGACTTCGGCATGTGCTGTGAGTGAGATGAGAGCTGTCAGGGGATTTTGAGCAGAGTTAGCTGATTAACTTATCTGTTTCTAACTTCATCTGAGTTACGGTTTGAAAGGACAATGTTGAATTTTTGTTGAATTCTATAAAGAGTAGGGTAGGAGTTAGGAAGCTATTAAATTATTCCAGGTAAAAGATGATGGTGTCTTGGACTAGAGTAGTAGGGTACAGGAGGTAAAAGGGGTCAGATTTTGTACAAAACTGGTAACTAGACATTCTGTGTGTACTTTGCTCCTAGAAAATCATTAGGGAGAAGCATATTTGTGAATACCTGCAACTTGCCTGATCCGTATGACCCTGTGGGCCTGGAGGTCTCTTCAGAATGAAGGCTTATTGGATAGTTAGTCATAGACTCTTTAATCCACCCATGATGATTCTGCTATCATTTTGAATGTTACCCACTTGAAGAGTATTTCTGTGGAATTGAAACAAACCAAGTTCTTATTTTCTATTCACTGAGAGTTACATGTGCCAGTTAGAAAACTCAACAAGAACTCCTTTTAGATGCTTTTTGAAAGATTTACCATTCCTTTATATAGGTGAATTTCTTTGATCAGAAAGCTACCTGCTCTGCAGTTTTGCATGCTCAGTTCTTACTTCCACCTCTGTATCAGAAAAAACGTGATAACCAGTAGCCATGTGGACTCTGTCAGAAGGTTTAAAAAGAAGGAGGCTCAAGTGACAATTTCTATTAAAGGAGAAAAAAACTGCCTTTGACTATTAAAATTACCATGCATTTACTATGCATTAGATTTAGGGATTTTTATTTTAATGACTATATGGAGATACTTAATCTCACAGAGCCAGAATACTAATTACTGAACTGTGTTGCAATAGAAAAAACAGCAAATTACTCAAATTTTAATTACGATATTCAGTTTTAAACAAGTGTATAATAATTGACTTTGTGTGCAATAATTGATTTGTCATTTAAGCAGTAATTTTTTATGCAAATGGACTACTTTATATGTGTGAACCAGTTATTATAAAATTAATTACTGAATATAATATCTTGCAGAACTGACTATCAAGAGTTCTTCTAACTGGCTTATCCATTCATGCAAAATCTGGGTTTTTATGTACAGTGATGAGCTTTATAACCAAAGGAAACTAAACCACATTTTACATGCCTGCTAAATTGTGCCTTTCATTGTAATTATCCTTTTCAAGTGCTTTACAGTCTTCCTCAAGGCTCTTTATTAGTGAATTTTCACAGTAACCCTAAAAGCTAGTTAAGCATTTTAAATCTTCCACATTTTGGAGATGTGGAAATTTATTCTGTGGCTAAATATTAAATATTTGGATGATGCTTTATCTATGGTATGATCTATGGTATCACCAACTGTATTTGCTCGGCTAGATTCTCTAGTAAGAGAGAAAAATCCTTTTTGAATGCTTTTCTTTGGCAGGTAGAGAAATCAAGAGACAATTGATAGTGAATGAGAATACTTTTGAGACATAGACTTGAGGAGAAAAGTAATCCAAAAGACTCATGAATATTTGTGCACATCAATGTAGAATATAGCTTCTCATGGATGTCTTAGCATAGCCATAACAGCGCTATAGAAACTTCTGAAAACTTCTTTTTATTTTCCAGGAAAATCCACAGATCTTTCAGTCAGCCTAGACTGGATATTTGGTCTAAGCCACTTGGCATCATTTTCTCTTAATGTCCATGTTCGACCCCAAGCTTGCCACAAGGACCAGTTTGGCAATCACTTCTTTAACACAACTTTTTGAAAACACAGATTGCTCATATTGAGACTCTAGAGACTCACCATAACAACACAGTTTTTTGGCCTTCAGATCTATTTAGCTTCCCTAATACTACCAAAAATTTAATACTGTCTTTGTACAATTTAGTTTTCTGTAATTTTCAGGGGTGTTCCCCAAGGCAGAGATGTTAGCTGTTCAGCAATGTATCCCGGTATTTAGAACAGTCTCTGTAATACAGTAGGTGCTCAACAAATATTGGCTAACCATTAAGTGGCTACAATACATCGCCTTTTAAAATTTGTATTAAGAGCTAAAAAACATTGTTAGTGTTAGCAGTAATGAGAAAGTTTGCATCGAGTAGATTTTTTTTAAATATCGATGCTAAAAAATGTAGACTGTGCTGTAGGAAATGTAGCTATAAACTGACTTCTCAATACTTTCTGAGATCACTCATAAAGTCACCTTTAAAAGTTATCATGTTATGGTTAGCACATTCATAAGGCTTTCCTCTCAAAATAAGTCACACTGAAGACAGTATTAAGAGTGGTTAGTAGTGAGTGGAATACAAATTTTTTGGCTTGCAATCTTAGTTCTACCATGCAATGGCTTCACGCAGTCTCCCTGAGCTCTCTTCAACTACTGATCCTCTAACAGGACAAGTTTCTCTACACCTGTCAACCAGTCTCCGCTGAGGTGGTTGAAAGATGGACCAAAAGAATTTATGTGCACTTGGGGATGTTAGGAAAGGATAGGGAAATAAACACCTATTTGGAAAGAGGGAATGGGAAAGGTGAGAGGGAGAAGGGCAGGAAGAAGGGGAAGAGAGAGAGAAGAAGAGCAATTGAATTGTTTCTTTAAACCAAAGAGGCAAAGAATCTATACTCAGAGAACTATAAAGTACTCATGAAAGAAATTGAAGAAGACACAAAGTAATGGAAAAAATGTTCCATGATCATGGATTGGAAGAATAAATATTGTGAAAATGTCTATGCTACCTAAAGCTATCTACACATTTAATGCAATGCCTATCAAAATCCCATCCAATCTTTTCAAAGAAAAGGAACAAATAATCCTAAAATTTATATGGAACCAGAAAAGACCTCGAATAACCAAAGGAATATTGAAAAAGAAAGCCAAAATTGGTGGCATCACAATTCCAGACTTCAAGCTCTATTACAAAGCTGTCATCATCAAGACAGTATGGTACTGGCACAAAAACAGACACATAGATCAATGGAACAGAAGAGAGAGCCCAGAAATAGACCCTCAACTCTATGGTCAACTAATCCTTGACAAAGCAGGAAAGAATATCCAATGGAAAAAAGACAGCCTCTTCAACAAATGGTGTTGGGAAAATTGGACAGCCACATGCAGAAAAATGAAATTGGACCATTCCCTTACACCACACACAAAAATAGACTCAAGATGGATGAAGGACCTCAACGTGAGAAAGGATTCCATCAAAATCCTTGAGGAGAACACAGGCAGCAACCTCTTCGACCTCAGCCACAGCAACTTCTTCCTAGGAACAACGCCAAAGGCAAGGGAAGCAAGGGAAAAAATGAACTATTGGGACTTCATCAAGATCAAAAGCTTTTGCACAGCAAAGGAAACAGTCAACAAAACCAAAAGACAACTGACAAATGGGAGAAGATATTTGCAAACGACATATCAGATAAAGGGCTAGTATCCAAAATCTATAAAGAGCTTAACAAACTCAACACCCAAAGAACAAATAATCCAATCAAGAAATGGGCAGAGGACATGAACAGACATTTCTGCAAAGAAGACATCCAGATGGCCAACAGACACATGAAAAAGTGCTCCACATCACTGAGCATCAGGGAAATACAAATCAAAACCACAATGAGATACCACCTCACACCAGTCAGAATGGTTAAAATGAACAAGTCAGGAAATGACAGATGCTGGCGAGGATGTGGAGAAAGGGGAACCCTCCTACACTGTTGGTGGGAATGCAAGCTGGTGCAACCACTCTGGAAAACAGCATGGAGGTCCCTCAAAAAATTGAAAATAGAGCTACCTTATGACCCAGCAATTGCACTACTGGGTATTTACCCTAAAGATACGAACGTAGTGATCCGAAGGGGCACGTGTACCCAAATGTTTATAGCAGCAATGTCCACAATAGCGAAGTTATGGAAAGAACCTAGATGTCCATCAACAGATGAATGGATAAAGAAGATGTGGTATATATATACAATGGATACTATGCAGCCATCAAAAGAAATGAAATCTTACCATTTGCGACGACATAGATGGAACTAGAGCGTATTATGCTTAGCAAAATAAGTCAACTGGAGAAAGACAACTATCACATGATCTCCCTGATATGAGGAAGTGGAGATGCAGCGGGGGTGGGGGTTAAGGTGGTAGGAAAAGAAAAAATGAAACAAGATGGAATCGGGAGGGAGGCAAACCAAAAGAGACTCTAAATGTCATAAAACAAACTGAGGGGGGTGGGGGGGAGAGGGGTTGGGAGAGGGTGGTGGGGTTACATTATATGTTTAAATAAAAAAGCTTAAAGAAAAAAAATTAGAACTTAAAAATTAAAAAAAATATTTTGCTATTATTAAATTTTAAATGGACTTTATCTTGCAAAGGAAAAGGGACAAGAACTCTTAAAGTTCTTTGTTTAGGCCAGAAAGGATCAACAGGAATTACTTAAACAGTTACCATTTACCTCTTGAGGGACAATTAGAATCTCTTCTAGGATCCCAGTTTGGCGGGGGAAAAAAATCTTACTGAAAAGTTCATTTAGTCCCCTAAAGCCATGGTATCCGGTTACAGAATTATAACAGTGAATTCATGAAACATCCCCCCGGTGGCAAACGACTGTTTTTATATCTTGTAGTAAACAGAAAAGAGCAATGAAATGTGATGTCCCAGATACTCTGCTGGCTTATATTGAGTCCTTGTATAAAGTCCTCATTTGCCTTCTTTGGCAGCTGTATTTCTTGCCTGAAAGACATTGCTCTTGTCAGCTTGGCTCAGTTTTTCCCATCCTTTCTTGAAGTGTTAGTGGTACAGACCAGTGAAAACCAGGACAGACTAGAAAGTTCTCAAGTGTGAAATTGAACCCTTAGCCATACACCGAAAAGACTCTCTTTGTGGCTGAGCAAAAGTTCCATTAACTTTTATTTCTGGGTGTCACGGTAGTTCTTCTTGATTATATCTAGTCCCAGCTGTGGAAGAAATAGAAATGTCTTGTGAATCAATTAGTACATGGCAAACTGTTGTACTATAAACAATTTGCAAGCACCTGAGCTGGAGAATGCTTATCTCATCTGTACCTTAAATTATAGAAATTCTACCATCCTTATTGTGGATTAACTTGATTTCTAGGAACTTTTAAAAGTTAGGCATCGGGCCTAATGAGCTGAAATTTTGTAACTACCTATTTTTGTTCCACAAAACCAGTTTTCCCAGGGAATGGCTTAGGAATGGCTGTTGAAAGGCATTCTTTCATTTACAAAGAGACTTTGGGTGAACATGTGCATCATTTTTCAATCCATTTTTCCTGATACTATTTCTCTTTGCAGTGACTCATTTTCAGTAATCAAAACTATGATTATTGTCTTGAATATGTGGCTTCTAAGATGGAAAAAAAAACATACCCTTGACAGAGTAATTATCCAAGAAGGTGCATAGCACAGTTTAATTTGTAGAGAATTTTTTTAACAAAAATATTTTCTTTTTGACAAATATTGTGTCTAACATAGTTGCTGTCTCTCTTTAAAATATATTGTTCAGTATTAGCAACTCTCAGCCAAATAGAAATAGTATTTCACATATCAAAAAATAAAGTTCTGTGTAAGGGTAACTTACAGTTGAACAAAGAGAGCTTAACTTTTTTCCAAGCAGTCATAATTTTCAATAAGTCTTACCCAAGCAATGAAGTATAATCTAAATGTTAATGTTATCAAGAAAGATGGAATTTTGGTCAGTGGAAATGAAGTATATAAACCAGTTATGGTTTCTATTGTTCATCTGACCTCTCTGGGGTATGGTGTATTCTCCCATATGCCACATGACCCTATAATTATAGGATTCCAGGTGCTCTCTCTCTCTCTCTCTCTCTTTCTCTCTCTCTTACACACACACACACACACACACACACACACCCTTCTGTTTGTGCAAGGTGATCTACAGAACAGGCGCACTGGTGGCCTTCATTAAATATTAAGTAATAATAATGTGCATACTGCCACACTTAAAAAGTAAATACTACTTTATTTTTAAAGGTGTTAATTTTTCATCTATGTAAGGGACTGTGCCCTGAATTTATAGTGCTATTTTTAAATTATTTGCCTTATGTTGGTATTGGTTTCATAAGGGAGCTAAATTGCCCAGGTTTGCAACATCACATCAGAGCCACAGTGGAAAAGCAAACTTGCCCTTTTGAGCAGTGGTCATAGCAAGGGGAAGGGCGCACAGGGCACTGTCCAGTGGCAGCCTGCTCCCCTCCTACAGGAGACCATGGGATCGCTGCTGCTGCTTTTTCTCTGGAGGTCGACACCAGCTGATGGAAAGGATAGACACTGACATGATCTCCTTCCTTTCCTCCCTCCATGGTATCCAGCATAAACAAAAAAATGATAATAATAATAATAGTAACTAAAAAAATAACCTCACTCTATGGAAAGATATTATCATGCTATAATTCAAACAGCTCTACCTCAGCCTGCTGGAGTCCTGGCCATTCGGGCACATGTTTTATCACAGATGCTTCAAACATTTTTTTTTTCTCTTTTATGGTAAGGGCACATTCATACACAGGTGTTACACCCCTGTATGCCATTCTTGGTGTCTTAGCTCTAACCTCATACTTGCTCTCCTTCTTAAGAAAGAAACTCATAGGGACGCCTGGGTGGCTCAGCTGGTTAAGTGTCTACCTTCAGCTCAGGTCATGATCCCAGGATCCCGGGATGGAGTCGCACATCAGGCTCCCTGCTCTGCAGGGAGTCTGCATCTCTCTCTCCCACTCTCCCTGTTCCTGATCTCTCTCTCCTCTCTCTTTCTGACGCACGCTCTCTCTCTCAAGTAGATAAAATCTAAAAAAAAAAAAAAAAGAAAGAAAGAAAAGAAAGTAACTTATAAACTTAGTACCACCACTGCTGCTCTCCCATGCTGGGGACTTGCTTACCAGAACCTCCCTTCTCTTTCAGGGTAGTTTGCCAAAGAGCTGTACTTGGAGAAGATTTGGAAAGCAAAAGAAAGAGAAAGTGGTCATTCCTGGGAAACCACTGGTGATGGCAGCATCAGACACTTCCCCACCAGCATCTGCTTTGCTGCCCAAGACACAACCATTCTTAGGTTGACCACCAGCTCAATTTTCCCAGCCTCACTAGGACTGGGAACTGAAATCACTAGTGACCATTTCTTCGACCCATAGCCTGTAGCTATCCAAGCCCTGCCACATGTGTGCAAGCCCCAATTTCTGTATTGAATCCTTTATTTCTACAATAATTTCAGGGACTCGGTCTTCCTGACCAAACTCAGACTGACCAAACCCAGAGAGAGAGAGAGTGCTATTATAGGTATACCCTTGTACCTACTCAGATTTAGGAAGAAAAAGAAAATTTCACAAACTTCAGCACTTCATAGTTGTTTTTTTTAAGATTTTATTTATTTATTTGTCAGACAGAGATCATAAGTAGGCAGAGAGGCAGGCAGGGGTGGGGAAGCAGGCTCCCTGCTGAGCAGAGAGCCGGATGTGGGGCTTGATCCCAGGACCCTGGGATCATGACCTGAGCTAAAGACAGAAGCTCTACCCCACTGAGCCACCCAGGTACCTCAACACTTCATAGTTAATGATACTTAAGGTAGATACCATGAAAGACTATGTAAAATATATGAATTGTGATACCACTGTTAAAAAAAAACTCTCCCTCCATTACTACTATTATCATCATTACTTCTCTGTCATGCATTAGTTACTTAATTCTATCTAGTAAAGTAATAGTATGAAGGAATGGTTGCCTTGTTGTTTACTTAAGCAATAATTCCTCAAAAACAATATACAAACACATGCACAAATTTACAGGCTTTACCTTCATTACACAAACCATTCTTCAGTGGATACACCACATACTCCTTAATTCTCTCTTATTTTTGTAATCTGAAAGCTACCACAGTGACCCACACACTCTTTTATCTAGCAAGTTAAAAATAAACAACTCGCTTCCCCTCCCATCATCATTCTATATTAATTCTTCCTCATTTTTGTCACGAACCTTCTGAGTGAAAAGTGATTGTTGACATTCTACCAAGCAGTGGAATAAATATGGGCTTTGAGTAGAAAAACCTATATTTGAATCTATTCTTTACTAGACATTAGAAGCAGAACATGCTGTTTAAACTCTGGAGGCCTCAATAGTGTCAGATATAAAATAAGAGAGACTTCCACCCGTAAAAGTATATGATAAAGATTACTAATGTAAACCCCCAGTAATGCATCTACCACAGCATGGGTATTCAACAAGTGTTAGTTTACTAGGCAAGACTTGGCCCCTCTAAACTTCAGTTTCCCCAGCTATAAAAGTAAGTATTCATGTTATTAGCCCATGAGGGTGTTATGAGATGAAATGAGGTAATGCGTAGCACAGGGCATAAATAGTGAGAAGCTAGTCAATGGTAACTGCTTCTGATGTTGTTAATCCCTCACTAGAGACAGGATTTATGAGATTCTCAAACATAGCTGTCTCTCTTTTTTTAATCAACCACAGGGTAGATCTGTCTTTCTCAAAGTTACATTGGATGTCCAGAAAAGTCTTCACTGGCTGGGGGGTCAGCCTCATCCATTGTGCAGCAGCTTTAACCTACCAACTTGTCATTCCAGCCCTGCTAAGGCTTTTCTCCTCAGTCACTGATTATCTGTGGTAGTGAGTTTTACGTGTCAACTTGGCTGGTCTTTTAATCAAACACTCGTTGTGTGAAGGTATTTCTGTAAAGATGATCGACATCTACAACTAGTTGACCTGACCTTGAGTAAAGATTATCCTTCATAATCTGGGTGGGCTTCACCCAAGCTGTTGAAAAGCCTTAAGAGTAAAACTGATGATTTCCTGAGGAAGAAGTAATTCCTCCTGTGGGCCGCAGTGTCAGCTGCTGCACAGAGATTTCCAGCTCACTCGCCTTTGGATTCCAGACTAAGCTAGCCAGCCCCCACAATCATGTAAGCTGTAATAAATCTGTTAGTGAACCCTTCTCTTGTAGAATTCCACCTTCTCTTGTAGAATTCTGTTTGATTTAATATCCTAATACCAGTATTAATCTATTTGCCTTCTATCTCACTGGTTGTAATTTTAGAGGAATACATAGTTTGCCTGTTATGACTTTAAGATTAGCCTTGAATGAGATACATATTAAAACTGTAGTGAAATAATGAAGATTGAATAAATAATAAGGGTCCATTTTTTGCCAATGAATATAGTTTTTTTCACTGAACTTCACTTGGGTTTGTCCTAACCCCCTTTTCCCACTCTATTACTATTACCCCTACTCTAGGCTAAAAAAATAATTAGCTTAAATTGTGGGATTAGTTATTAAATGCTGTAAGGAATATGTATTTTATTTAGGATAAACAATAAAATCAAGTATTGTTAACAAAGAAAACAAACTCCAGTTTGAGAAAGAAAAAGATGAGGAAAGCCACTGACTTGTACATAAAAATAAATTTTTAGTATGTGAATACATAGAACATTTCATAAAGCTACTTATAGTCATTACTCTAAAAACAGTAGGTAACTTACAAAACCATATATTCTTAAAACATTAGATAAGGACAGGAGCTTCCTTTTCCTTCCTCTTTGCTTAAAACATTAGATAAGGACAGGGGATTTTCCTTCCTGTCTGCCTTGAAAAATCCTCACTTTGTACCTATGCTGCTGAAGCACTAATAGGATTTGTTACTATTTCATGGCTAAAATGTTTGCATGACAAGTATTATTGAGTGCTTACCTAACATGTCCTGGAAAGTACTAGTTCTCTGATCTTAGAATCTTCATTAGGTACCTTAACCGTATGATGACTACAGAAAGCAAGGACCCTGCCTTTTTTTTTTTTTTTTTTTTTTTGTAGTTTCTTCCATTGGGCTGTTGGTCTTCACATGCCTTGTTCCCACATCTTCTTTCCTTCTTGTGTCTCAGTCCCTCTTATGCCATCTGGCATCTCTTCTCCCTTTATTTCTCTCTTCCTCCTCTGATTCAGAGTTCCTCCTCTCCTCCTCCTCCTCCTTTTCTTTTGCACTCTTCTTGCCTTCTCCTTCAGGACAGTTTCACAAGCCACTCCATCTTCCCTTCTCTAAGCACGTGAGCAACCCAAGAGGGACAACTGCCGTCCTTTCTCGAACCAGGGCTTCCCCCAGGGCTCAGAGCCACATGTTGTCAGTTTGTGTGTCTGCATCTGTTGGTACTTTCATGTGGCAAACATTGTTTTCTTTTAGTTCTACCTAGCCCTGGAACACATGTCCTGTTTCAGGAGAATCCCCTGCTCCTTGGTCACTAAGGTCATGAGTATATGAAGTCAGTCTGCCAACCGGCCACAAACTCAGGGGATATAGACTCCTGCAGGAGTTCAAACACAAAGTCTAGTTCTTCCACTGTGAGGAAGAGCCAGCAGAAAGCACAGAAGCAGGATAGTAGGATTTACAGTTAGAGTCCTAAGCAGATCATGCCTGTAGTTTGAATCTGGCTGTGTTCTCTTTACAGAGCTTCGTTCTTTAGACTTTCTGTGCATTCTGTGAGCTATGCAAGATCTTCCAGTATATTCTTTCTGCTCAATTTAGCCAGTGTTGTTTCTCTTGTTAGTAATCAAGAACCTAGTGTGACTAACATACTTTAGAAGTTTTCTGTCATTTTCAGTGGGGTGTTGTGGTGTCTCCGTTAAATGATATATATGATATATGGGAGATATAGGGGTAAATAGTCAGGGACTATGCCTATTTGAAAGGCCTCTTTAGTCTTGCATATCCTGATACAGAAATCTGTACCACTTGACTGCTTAATAAATGGTAGTAACCTGATGATTGAGTTTCTAGAGCCTTGCCAGTAGTTGCTGCTGAGAGGATGATGGACAAACATTCCTGAGAGCACTCTGCCATTGGTTCCCTGAAATATTATTTGTAAGTTACCACTGTGCCTGTGAAGCAAGACTACATCAAGCTTCAGCCTAGCTAAGAAACATGTCAGACTACAAATGAGTGAGTACATATGAACTTGCAACTCCTTGAAAGAAATTATATAGGAATGACAGGTTTTGTGTTGTTAGTCATCATCAAAAAAATTGTAAGAATTATTCTTCTCATTTATAAATTTAGTAAATGCCTGGGTTGTAAAACTTAGAACATATAGAAAGGCATAAAGGAGGAATAATAATTTATAATCCTAGGACTCAGTACACAGTTAATATTTCGTGGACTCACTAAACATTTTCTGAAGGCAGCAGTATTTTGCTGTTCTAACTATAGAACTCTATAAAGGTTTGAAAGTTGCTTAAGTTCATAGTTTTTATCCATCAGAAATTTTCTTAATGTCATAGCATTTTTAATTCTAGAGGCCAAATTACATACAACTCTAGAGAAAGAGTAGACATTATTCAGCCTTCTTTGTGAGTTTTTGGTTCTTCAGGCAAAGAGGCAAAGTCTATGGATGTAGAAGAGAGGAGTGAGTTGTTTTCAGGGATGTGGACAGAGTTCAACGTGGCCGGAGGTCAGTGTAAGGGTGGACCAATAAGCATCATATCACAAAGGGCTCAGACATCTGATTTTATCCTGAAATTAGTGAAGATCCTTAGAAGGAATCTCAACAGCATAGTAAGTTAATCAGATCTTCTTTTTTGAAATCTGACTCATCAGCAGTTTGGAGGGTACTGGGGATAGAGGGAAAAGGGACACCATGAGCAAGTTACGTCATCGTACATCATCGCGCTAGTCTAGGAGCAATGCTAAGACTGACAAAAGCAGTGGCAGTGCCATGGAGATGGGGCGAAGACTACAAATCACTGATGAAGGGCCAGGAGAGGAATCACTGACCATTGGGATGTAAGGGTGCGGAGTGAAGAAGGCCACATTACTAACACAATGTGGTTGGTTGCCCCATGCTTACCTGCAGAAGCAAATGGAAGCTGCTTTTACATCCATTCTAAAATTCACTCCCTTATTCAAATCCCTCATACAGAGACTGGGAAGAAAAGACAGTGGTTTAACTGTCATTTTTGCCTAACCTGCTCTTACTTGGTTCCATCCAGGAACTCTCAACTTGCCCCAGGGGAAACTAATAAAACAAGTTCATGCTAAGATATTAGAGAGTAGTTTCAGACAGTGTGGTCCAAGGATTCCCTATGTCAAAATCTCAAAAGGATAGGGCCTGCATATCTGCATTATAGCAAGCATCCAAAATGATTTTTATGCCTAGTAAATTTTAATAATCACTATGACTGAGAGTTAACACTCAACTCTCCCAGGATTATTTTAAGACAGAAACACAAAACAAAATAATCCAATTCAATATGTGTTTATTCAGTCTGTGTAATGTCTGGCTAAATGCTGTTGCTCTTCCAGATTATACCCATACACAGGAGAAGAGAGGGAGGCAAAAGGAAGAGGGAGGAAAGGAGGAAGAGAAAGATCTGCACACTAGACGAAAAAGTAAAAATGTGCTACTACAATTTAGGTGCTCATCAGTAGATCAATACAAGAAGTTTTTTGGTTTTGGGTTTTTTTCTTTTTGTAGTGTTGAATGAGAGAATTCCCTTCAGGAAGCCTTGTATCCCCATCCTTTGGGCAAATGCCTTCTCTGTTACTATATACAAACCCTATGTTTCCAGGAGAAGTCAGAACATAAATTTTCCTAACTTTTTAAAGTATATCCTAGAGATTTTCCCAACTGTTACTAGAGCCACAAATAGGACCCAACCCAGTCCTTCCATACACTTTTATTGACTTTGTGTTTGCAATTGTACATAGTTTTCTAATGGTGTTCTAGATATTCTAAACATAATTGATTTTAACAAGGAATTAGCAATAAAGCTCATTTCAGGGTCTTTAAGCTTTAAGTGGAATTTCATAAAAAGAGAACTAAGAAATGTTGAAAAATTGATTACTCTCATAAACCAATGTATGATCTAAAATAAAAATCCACATCACAAAATAATTATCTCCAGTGATTTAAAAGGGAAAAGTTAAAAGTCTCATTATTTCATTCTTAGCTAAATAGGGAAGAGTTAAATACACCATACCAACAGTGTTTAAAACAGAAAACATATTCAACATCTGTTTAAGCACAGTTGGAAGGAGATCTCCTTGAAAGTATTTTGTATGCATTTTAGATTGCTTACATTAATGGAGGGGCTCTATTTCCCCGATATATAACTACCCATCTAAAGTGCTGAACAGCTTTATAGAAGGATTGAGCTATAGTTGAAAATATAAGAAATTCAATAGATATAAAAACCTGGCATAGTTTTCATTGCTATTATAATAGAGTAATGCTAGATCATTTTAAGTTAATAGAGCAAAGTATTTTTAGAAATTACTGGACCTTAAATAGATTCTAAAGCAATAGAAATAAGATTTGAGAACTTTAAAAAATGGGAAAAGATTCACATTTACAGCTTTGTCATAATGTGAAAGCATCAGAAGAAATTTTGCCTCATTATGATTTTTAAACAGTGAACATTTTATTGAGTGTAAGATGAGCTTGACAAAGAAAACTTATCTCAAGAGTAATGGTTGATTTTCTGTAACATTAATATGAGCTTTCATGTCTAACTTCTGTCTTCCTAGTTGACTAACGAAATGGAAAATAGAATATAAAAATGGGAAAGCAAGTGAAAATTAGGAGAATGAGATATCCATGTCCAAAAAACTTTGAGAGATTTCTGCAGTGTAAATGCAGACAGGAATATACCTAAGAAAGGGAATGACAGTTTGTAAATCCCTACCTGTGAAGTCATGCTTTGCAGGAGAAGCAGTACAAGGTATTTCAGCATCCTCCCACCCTTACCTTAGCTCACCCCACTGCCACCCAATTTCCCCAACTCACAGGGGCAAAGACTGGAGACAGACACACATATGACTGTGTCCACATTATCTGGAGAACCCGTGATGATGCTCACCCCCCCATCCCATCCCCATACAAACACCTTTGAGGTAGGCTACTAAATCAGACAAAGAGCTGGCATATGGCTATGGTTGCCTTTCATCAAAAGGAGGTAAGCAAAGACAAGTGCACGAGGGAAATGAAGGTTGAAACAGAATACCTCAGCAAATTTCTGGCTGCCATATCAAAGGGAAAGGCACCCTCAACCAGAAATAAATCTTTCTGCTACAGCTGACTCAGCTTCAGGTGCCATCCAGGCTGGTCCCAGAAAAACAAAATTCTGAAATAGCAAAGTAACACTACTGCAAATCTAAATTTTTCTCCTCTTATCTAGACCTATTGGACTAAAATAGGAATCTAAGCACTCTTACAAAACCAACCTCTGCTCCTGCCCAGACAATAATAGACCTTCTTCTATAGTGATGATAATGATGATGGTTATGACGGCAATGAAAGCAATGATTATAATGGCAACTACCACACACTGAGCAATTACCATGTACATGGCACTATGTTAAGTTTTCCCTTGTATTATTTTAGTTAACCATTTCAATTCTATTAAGGTAGGTACCATTATAAGAATATGTTATAAATAAGGAATCTAAGTTTGGAGAGAACTAGTACTTTGCCCAAGCTTATATCCAGAGAGAAGCAGACTTAGGATTTGAAATTAGGATAAGAAAACAGAGGAACATCACTGAATGCAAGAGGTGGTATCTACTCTGAGGAATCAGAGCAAATGAGAGAATGAAGAAAGCTAAAGTTTGGAAAATCTCTAACCCATGTTCTATAAAGGATACTATACTTATAAAGCTGGAGGGCACAAACATAAAATTAGGATAATCCAAGATCTGAAAGGTCTAAATGCATTTAAAGATATAACAAGTTTTCTAAATTAAAAAGTGCTGTGGAAGCAGAGCATAATAGATTTTTAAAAATTAAATCAGGGTTGATTAATTCAAAATCTTGGAAAAGAAGTAAAATAATGAGAGGAAAGAATAAGGGATGTGAAGAACAGATCTGGGAGATGCAACATACAAATAATAGGCATCCAAGGAGTAGAGAGAGAAAGCAAAGAAGAGGAAAAAAAAAAAGTCTTAAAATAAGATTTGTATTGGGGCACCTGGGTGGTGCAGTTGGTTAAGCGTCTGACTCTTGGTTTCAGCTCAGGTCATGATCTCAGTGTCATGAGACCAAGCCCTGCCTCAGGCTCCATGCTTTGTGTGAAGTCTGCTTCAGATTCTCCCGCCCTCTTTCTCTGCTCCTCCCCCTCCCACTCATGTGTTCTCCCTTTCAAATAAATAAATATCAAATAAATATCTCAATAAATAAATAAATAGATCTCAAATAAATAAATAAATAAATCTTTAAGAAACAGATTTGTGTCTGAAGAGAGCAAAAGATTTAGAGAGGAGAAATACAAAAGGATCTGCCCAGATGTAAGAGAAAAATCATTTAGGAAAAAAAGATTTCCTACCAAAAAAGTATACCCTAGTAGAGAAAGATAGAGAGAGAGGGAGCTAAAAAGAAAATTTTATTAATAAAAATCTAGAGGGTAAAGGGAATAAAAGATTGTCACCCAAGAATTCTATACTGTCAAGTTGTTGTGTATGAGCAAGAGTAATTAAAATTATGCTCATAGATGGAAAGATCTAGACAATCCCACATATGCCCTTATTGAAAAAAAATTTTTTTCTCATATAATTAGTTTTCTAGACTAAGATTCAATCAAAGTAAAAAACACAGGAACAGGGAAACAATGGTATTAAGAAAAATATTAGGGAACAACAAAACCAGTAGAATATAAATAATTGTGGTGACTATGATGGATGAATTTCTGTTGCAGTAACAAATCACCACAAACTATATAACTTAAACAATACAAATTTATTATCTTACAAGGTCAGAAGTCTGGCATGCACCTCACTGGGCTATTATCAAAGTAACAACAAGACTGCATTCCTTTCTGGAAGCTCTATGGGACAATCTTTTTTTTTTTTTTTTTCTCCCTTTTCCAGCTTCTAGAGGCTGTCAACATTTTTTTATTCATGGTCCCCCTTCATCTTCAAAGCCAGTAGTTGCATTTCTTTGACTGTTCTTCTATAATACCATCTCCCTCTGACTCTCTCCTGCCTTCCTCTTTTTAAAGGATACTTATAATTAGCTTAGACACACCAGGATAGTCCTGGAAAATCTTGCCATCTTAATTTTGATAAATTAATTACATCTAAAAGTCCCTTTTGCCATGTAAAGTAACATATTCACAGGTTCCAGGAATTATATCATAGACCTCTTCAGAGGAGAGGGGAGTTTTCCACATATCAGCTATGGCAATACAAGATGTAAGCATTAGCCTATTCTTAAATTTAATAATAGTAAAAATTAGTAGTTTAGCTCTTTTCTAAAATTTCTTGCTCAATATTTCTTTTTTTTTTAAGATTTTATTTATTTATTTGACAGACAGAGATCACAAGTAGGCAGAGAGGCAGGCACAGAGAAAGGAGGAAGCAGGCTCCCCGCTGAGCAGAGAGCCTGATGCGGGACTTGATCCCAGGACCCTGGAATCATGAACTGAGCTGAAGGCAGAGGCTTTAACCCACTGAGCCACCGAGGTGCCCCACTCAGTATTTCTTTTGACTCTGGCCCTTAATATTCCTGTTCTTGACTTTGCAAACTGACCTTTTTGAGCTCCTATCTTTGGCTTTGAAACCTGGCATTGGTTTCAGTATCTTCTTCTGCATTGGGGTGAGAATAGATAGTCCTATGGTAGGACACTATATAATTCCAGCCTTCCATGTAAAACCTAGAGATAGAGATGAAATTAAACTTCCTATCATTACATATACTCTTCCACTCTTAGATGGGTTATGTGTAAGAAGGGAGACAGGAGGTTGGCATACTTATAGAAAAGTAAATGCAAGAGAGACCAGCTTTGGAATATGACAAAAGTGAGTACAAACTTATATGTAATATTAACCAAATATAAATTTTAAGATTATTAAATTTTTCAATTGTTTTGGTCTATGCATAAAGCATTACCTCATGATTTCTAATGCCATCTGTAATTTAAATTAATAGAAAAATATGTATGCATATAAAACATAAACATATACATACATATTTACACATGGGTGCATATAGATATATATGTGCTAAGCATATATAAGTTATCAAGGAATAAATAAGGTTTCAGCTCAGAGAAACCATTACTTGAAGCAGTTTTTCATATGCTGTTGCTCAAAGGGTGGAACTAAGTGGAACATAAACTTAAGTTATGCTTGAAAACCTGCTTTGGCTAAAACCCTGAATTCTTAACTGATGAAAGAAAAGTAGAATTACAGTATATATTTCCAATCCAGCTTTTTAAAAAAAATGTTAACTTCTGCCTGTTAAAGGAGATCATTATTTAAAACCTAAATCTGTTGATATTTTTGTTGGACATTGATTCATTAAAAGAAAATTCGCAAGCAAGCTATTTCTGCCAGTTGTCGGAAAAGCAAACTAAAATAAATTGGCATGAGAGGTTTTAGGCAAGAATGAGAGCTCTGCTTCTTACTGCCTTCCAATATGTATAGGAAAAAAACTGTGACATTATTTCCAAACTGGAAATTTTGGTCAGACTATACCCAGGCTTCTGCATCTTAAAGAAATAGATCTATAAGGAAAGTATTGGCAGGCTTTTCAATATTACATATACTTTAATAGAATATATTCCTGGAATAATTAAATTTAAAGCCACATTTTATAATAAACTCTGGGTACTTTGACTGAGGTGGTAAGAACCATGCCATAAAACAAATGAGTGAATGAATGGGAAAACTTTCATTTGAATAAAATAAATTTAAGAACAACATGGAGCAGATTTATTTTGTATTGTTCTCTGAGCTAGATATCTCCTAACTGCACTTCCACTTAAGAATACTCTTCCTTTCTAGATCATGGGGCCTAAAATTGTTAGAGTTTCTACACTCTACAACTTCTAGACCAGAATAATCAATCTTGTTCTATAAAGGGCCAGATAGTAGGTATTTAGACTTTGTGGGCTATATGGTCTCTGTTGCAAATACTCATCTCTGGCACTGTAGCACAGAATCAGTTATTGGCCAAAATTATATATATATATATACATATACACATATATGTGTATATGTATATATATATATATATATATATATACAGCTATGGGCCTACTCTAGATTCCAACCTACAGTTCCCTGTAGGAAGGTGAGTCTGGGGTATGTAGTTTATAGATGATTAGCCTTTGTGATATGGGAAGAACTCAGAAAATCAGATTCTTAGAGTACCAGAAAAAAAAAATTGCAATAGTGCAAAGACAGAGCTCCCTTTTAAATTATAAGAAAGTTATCAGACCTATGAAAAGACTCAGTTGTCCAGAAAAACAAGGAATCATTCTAAGAAGTCATTTTCTAAGCACCTAAGATATACATATGTTTATGAAATAAAGACCAGACAAAACAAAACAAAACAAAAAACATGAGGGGCAAGATGCCTGACAAAGCTTTAGTTCCAAGGTCCAAGGCCCAAGGCCTGACTAAGAATGAGGCCTGAGCAGGACAACAGAAAAGCCTACTATCACTACTATAATAAGTTTAGAATATACCAAGTAACAGGCAACAAATTTCTGCCCCTGAGAAGAAGGTTGACTCCTACCATGAGATGCAAGCACAAAGAGAAGGCTGAAGACTGAGGATGGAGCAAGGACATTGAGGAAAAACCTTCTGGAAACAATTTTCCAAGATAACCCTAAAGGAAACAATAGTAACAATGAAACTCAAACCAAAGCTCAAAGACTCAGTAGATTGACTCAGCCTCCCATGCTGTTGATCTAATAGAAGAGGCATGCCCGTTTCCCAGCGTAATTGTTATTTGCCTCAGTCCCTACTTGTGCCATACACAATGACTAGTATTCAATTAAAAAATAAGTATACATAAGGCACAAATGAGAAAAAAGAATACACCATCAAGAAACAAATCAAATAACAGAACCAGACTCAGAAATGACACAAACATTGGAAATATTGCCTAGGAATTTTAAACACCTATCATTAATAAATAATAAGTTATAACCTCTAGTAGAAAATGTAATGAATAGGCCTAAACAGATAAGGAATTTAGCATGGAAATGAAAGCTATGAGGAAGAGCCAAATAGAAATGCTAGAAAGACCTTTGTAAAATGATGATGAAATAAATTTTTTGAGCTGAAAGGATTAATTAACTAATTAATTAATTTTAGCAGACCTGTACCACAAGAAATTTAAAACAAAAAAGCCTTTAGGAAAAAGGAAGATGATGCTAGACAAAAACTGGAATCTATACAAATACTTGCAAATGAAGAACTCTAGGAATAGTTAAAATGAAGGTTATTATAAAATACAGTTGATCCTTAAATAGTACAGAGGGCAGGAGTGTTGATCCCCTGAGCAGTCAAAAATCCACATGTAACTTTTGACTCCCCCAAAATTTAACTACTGACAGCCTACTGTTGACCAGAAGCCTTACCAACATGTTTAGTCAATTAACACATATTTTGTGTGTTATGTATATCATATACTGTATTCTTGTGATAAAATAAGCTAGAAAAAATAAAATGTTAAGAAAATCATAAGGAAAGGGGCACCTGGGTGGCTCAGTGGGTTAAGCCTCTGCCTTCGGCTCAGGTCATGATCTCAGGGTTCTGGGATCGAGTCCCGCATTGGGCTCTCTGCTTGGCGGGGAGCCTGCTTCCTCCTCTCTCTCTCTGCCTGCCTCTCTGCCTACTTTAGATCTCTGTCTGTTAAATAAATAAATAAAATATTTAAAAAAAGAAAAGAAAAAGAAAATCGTAAGGAAAGGAAACTACATTATAGTACTATATTTATTTTAAAAAGTGTGTATAAATGGACACATGCATTTCAAACCCATTGCTTAAAGTTCAACTATACATTTTTCCTTACTTTTACATGCTCAAGAAAATAATTAAATGTTGAAAGAAAGCTAGTAGGGATGCATTAGGGGTTTATAACATACGTAAATTTAAAAAGGATTACATTAGTAGCACAAAAGATGAGAGGGGGGAGTTGACAATGTGCTATTTTATGAATTGCACTCTAAATGAAGCAGCCTAATATTTAAAAGTACATTGTTATTAACGGTGTGAATGGAAGACCCTGGGGCAACCGCTAAATTATTTTTAAAAAGGTATATATAATAAGCTAATCATGGAAATAAAATAGAATTATGTAAATTATTCAATCAAAATTAAGCCAAGAAAAGGAGACAAGAAAGAACAAAGAACAGATGGAATAAATGGAAAACAAATAGCAAGGTGGTAGATTTCAATTAAACTACCTCAATATTTATACTTCATAAAAATGGTTTAAATACACTAATTAAAAGAGATTGACAGATTGGATAATGTCTTAGTCTGTTCAGGCTGCTATAACAAAATACCATAGACTGGATATCTTATAAATGACAAAGACTTTATTTTTCACAGTTCTGGAGACAGGTAGTACAAGACCAAGACACTGTCAGATATGGTGTGTGGTGAGAGAAAGAGCGCGGTTCCTGGCTCATAGAACAGCCATCTTCTCACCATGTCTTCATATGGCAGAAGAGGTAAATGAGCTCTCTGGAGTCACATTTATAAGGTCACTAATCCCAATCATGAGGGCAGAGCCTACCAAACGCTCCCTTCCTAATACCATCACAGTAAAGTTTAGGATTTTAACATTTGAATCTGTAGGGGACACAAACGTTCAGTCTTTAGCAGATAAAAAGCAAGATGCAACCTTACTTTGTCTAGATGAAACCATTTAAGTATGAAGAAATATATAGATTAAAAGCAGAAGAATGCACAAAAGATATACTATGCTAAAACTAATTTAAAAAAGCTGGAGTAACTATATCAACATCAAACAAATAGACCAGATCAAGGAAGACTACCAGGTAAAAAGAGGACATTACATAATGACAAAGGGTGCAATTAAACAATAAGACATAACATTTCTTTTTTAAAAATATTTTATTTATTTGTTTAACAGAGAGAGAATCACAAGTAGGTAGAGCAGCAGGCAGAGAGAGAGGGGGAAGCAGGCTCCCCCTGAGGGGAGAGGGTATCTCCCCGTTGAGCAGAGAGCCCGAAGCAGGGCTCGATCCCAGGACTCTGAGACCATGACCTGAGCCAAAGACAGAGGCTTAACACACTGGGCCACCCAGGCACCCCAAGATATAGCATTTCTAAATGTGTATGCATTTAACAGCAAAACTTGAATTTACATGAAGCAAAAACTGAGGTAATTAAAAGGAGAATTAGACATATCCACAATTTCAGAGACTTTAATGCTCTTTTCTCAAAAATCAATGGAAGAGGTAAGTAGTCAAAAAAACCCAGGATACAGAAGTCTTGAAAGACACTATCCTCTAACTTCATCTAATTAACATTTATAGAATGCTCCATCCCATAATAGCAGAGTAAACTTTTTTTCCAGTACTCATGGAACATTCACCAGTATAGACCATATTCTAATATGTAATGCATACGTTAACAATTTTAGAAGAATTTAAATCATATAATTCTCCATAACAGAATTAAACTAGAAATCAGTAATTCAAAGACATTTGCAAAATATGCTAATATCTGGAAATTAGATAACACACTTTTAAACAATCCTTGGGGCAAAGAAGAAATTACAAAGGAAATTACAAAATATTTTTAATTTAATAAAAATTAAAGCACATCATATCAAGCTTTGTGAGATGTTGCTTAAGTAGAGCTTAAAAAGAAATTGACATGTTTAATGCTAATATTAAGGAAGGGAAAAGGTTTTAAATCTATTATCTAGGTTGCTACCTTAAGAAATTACAAAAAGAAGAGCAAATTAAGTCCAAATTATGTTTAATCATAAACATGAAAACAATAAAGTGAAACAATAAAATAAAACAAAAAAACTGTTTTTTATCCAAGAAATGATAAAATTCTAGCCAGGTTGATGGGGAGCGAAAAAGAAGACACAAATGACCAACACCTGTAGTGTAAAAGGAATATTTCTATAGAAATAGCAGATATTAAAAGGACAGTAACAGGTATTAGTCCTATGCCCTTAAATATGACAACTTGGAAGAAATGAACAAACTCCTTAAGTAACACAAACTACAGAAGCACACAGAAGAAAGAGATAATCTGAATACTGTATCTATTAAATAAATTAAGTTCATGGTTAAGAAGTTTCCAAGAAAGAAGACCCCAAACCTAGATGATCTCAGTTGCAAATTTTATCATGTTTTTAAGGAAGAAATGAGAACTCTACAAAAACTTTCCAGGGAAATGAAGTTAAAAGAACATTCCTATCTTGTTTTATGAGGCCATTGTTACCCTGGTATCAAAACCAGATAGGAACAGTACAAGTATAGAATAGCTTTGTTTCATGAACAAATAGAATGAAGTGACAGAACCAAATGAGATTTATCCCAAGAATGCAGGGCTAGGGACGCCTGGGTGGCTCAGTTGGTTAAGCAGCTGCCTTCGGCTCAGGTCATGATCCCAGCATCTTGGGATCGAGTCCCACATCGGGCTCCTTGCTTGGCGGGGAGCCTGCTTCTCCCTCTGCCTGCCACTCCGTCTGCCTGTGCTCGCTCTCTCTCTTTCTCTCTCTCTCTAACAAATAAATAAATAAAATCTTTAAAAAAAATTAAAAAAAAAAGAATGCAGGGCTAGTTCAGCATTTCAAAATGAATCAAAAAGGCAAAGCTGTAGAAAGATAGAAAATTGATCAGTTGTCGCCAGGCACTGGGCTTCTTATTCTAACCAATATTTTAAAATCAAAATAGGTAAAGCTTTTTTTATACAATACTTTAGACAATAGCATGCCATCATATGGAAAAGAAGTAGGAGTATGAAGTGGGAGTATGAACATCAGAAATGATTCAGGGATTTGAATTACTTTTTTTTTGTGCAGTGCGTGTTAAATCACTCAGCTCACACAATAACCCACACTCAATACTATAAGACTCATTACCATGAATTAGAAAGAAGTGAGAAATGTTAGTTTATCCTTTAAGTGCTAATGCTGTAATACTTGGCATCATTTTAATGAGTTTCCTTGTGACTTATTCATCATCTAGTTTTCAATGAAAAAAAAGATATCTCAGGCATTACTGCACATTGAAATAGATAAAGAAGAATTTTTGGAAATCAAGCAAAACTCTGTATAGAATTCCTTTATAGACATGCATTTGGAGTAACAATTTATATATGAATTTATAGTTAAAATGTATTTAAAAAGATATATTCTCATGCCTGAAGCTCTCTATGTCATATGTTTTGGTTGATACAGGCTGAAATTTGATCAAAGGAAGGTAAATATATTTAATATTAACTAGTGTGAATTGGGTTATCTCTCTGTTTCACAGTATCCAACTGACCATATCTGTTTATATTTCTGCTTTGCATGAAAGGGAAGAAAACCTCAACAAATTTTCATTTTTATTTATTATACAAATATTTTAGAAATTATAATTAAACACCAAATAAAAGGACAACATTTATTCATAATCCTGTCACCTCAACAAATTAAACTTTTTAATTTTTCATTATC
>RCUC01137664.1:0-23319 GCA_003697995.1 Taxidea taxus jeffersonii | reverse complement strand
CGGGGCTCGATCCCAGGACCTTGGGATCATGACCTGAGCCGAAGGCAGAGGCCTTAAACCACTGAGCCACCCAGGTGCCCCCAATGTGAGGTTTTTAATCAGTTTTATTTTTCCAAAACTAAAAAGTAGTCTTCAAGAGTGAAGCTTTAGGGGCACCTGGGTGGCTCAGTGGGTTAAAGCCTCTGCCTTCGGCTCAGGTCATGATCTCAGGGTCCTGGGATCAAGCCCCGCATCGGGCTCTCTGCTCAGCGGGGAGCCTGCTTTCCTGCCTCTCTCTGCCTGCCTCTCTGCCACTTGTGATCTCTGTCTGTCAAATAAATAAACAAAATCTTTCTTCAGTGTGTTGTCATCTGTCCCTTGCTTTGTACCTTTAAAAAAAAAAAAAAAAAAGAGTGAAGCTTTAAAATTGTTAGATAGATAATATAATTTTGTGGGAGTTTCCTAAACCTCTGCTTGTAAGTGATCATTGTAAGTTGTTACTAAGCCATTGGTTCAGAACGGTATCAAATATGCTATTTGTGTGCTAAAATATTTGTAGACTTTTATCACCTAACACATTACCATTCTTGATGTTCAAAAAGGCTAAAAGTTCATTCCTGAAACATTTCCTCTTAATGTGATACTTTATATTAAATTTAGAAAGAATAATTTATCTTTAGCTTTTTCAGGGACTTGCTGAATGATTCCTAGTTATTTGATTATATTATGGAATATTTTACCTTTTTAAAATATTTTATTGTGTTACTAGAAAAACACAAAATATACTCAGGTTGCAAGTAATGTCTGCTGGTCATGCAAATCAGATTATTTCTTCCGAGGCTGATTTCATTGAACTTTTAGATGAAGATTTTATTGGTAATATATCTAAAAGAAAAAAGGAAT
Organism: Taxidea taxus jeffersonii; assembly: GCA_003697995.1. Taxonomy (NCBI): domain Eukaryota; kingdom Metazoa; phylum Chordata; class Mammalia; order Carnivora; family Mustelidae; genus Taxidea; species Taxidea taxus. The sequence continues at coordinate 22,437 of RCUC01137664.1, read as the reverse complement.
TAAGTGGCTACCATAAACCCTTTCAGGGATAAATCGGAGCATAAAAATACAAAAATAAGATGTATTATGATATATGTTCTGTGGGGTTAACATTTTATTTTACAAATAGTTAATAATTTAAGAAATATTTTTTCCCTTCAGTGTTACTACTAAACCAGGCTAGTCTGAGATACATATTACTAATGCTCAGAATGGAAAATATACACCTGCAGTAGAAGAAAAATGTCATGGTAAATATGTTTATACAGCTGTGTGGTAATGTCAGTTATTACGAGTACATTTACAGAATCATGTAATGAGCCTCATTTTCAAACAGCCGTTAACTTTGGCTTAGAAATGCTAATTAAAGAATAACTTCATTTTTTAAATGCAAACTGTACAAGCAGTACATAGCATCATTTTAGCTATCCACAGCTCTGAGTGCATAAATTTGATCATGGGTAGATGTTGCCTAATTTCTGAGGAAATAGAGACTTTTTGTAAGACTGTTTCTTATTTATAACTTATGCTTTCATTGCATACGATGCCCACTCTTAGTACCAGACTGAGTTTCCATTAAACTTTATTGCACTTACATGGACTCTTCTGTCATACTTTAATAAAATTATAAAATTGACTTAATTGGGTCTGTGTGAAAGCTTCCTTTATCATTACTAATTCCATTTATTCCATGGGCTTATTAGTTTTTAGTAACTTGAATGACTTCATTAAGATTTGCACTGGAAAATGAATAAATATTATTTAAAAGTTAAGCACGAGTAAAAAGAGTAAAAATGTACTCATACGACTTTGAGGATTAGCAAAATGTCTGTTTGGTTCAAAAGACCGAGTAAAATATGACCACTGAATATATATTGCCATGGTGTTGTCTGTAAAAATATTTCATCTGAAAAATAGAATAGGCAGGGGCACCTGGGTGGCTCAGTGGGTTAAGCCTCTGCCTTCGGCTCAGGTCATGATCTCAGGGTCCTGGGATCGAGCCCCGCATCAGGCTCTCTGCTCAGCAGGGAGCCTGCTTCCCCCTCTCTCTCTGCCTGCCTCTCTGTCTGCTTGTGATCTTTCTCTCTGTCAAATAAATAAATAAATAATATTTAGGAAAAAAAAAATAGAATAGGCAGGGAGTGGTTTCATCCTTTTGTGTAGATCTTGAGCTGTCGTGTGCCATTAAGCTCCAGGAATACCAAGAGGGCAGGCTTATATCCGGCCTCAAATACTTCAGTTTCCTTCTATGTAGAGGGAATACCCAGCATCAGTTTGTAATTACCAGCAATTAGTTTTCTTAAGCCTACAGCATGAGGTTGCAAATCAATTTAGCATATACATAGTGGAATCTTTCTTACACTCTTAACTCTTTTTAGAACTCTTTAAAATGGATACTAAGGGGCGCCTGGGTGGCTCAGTGGGTTAAGCCTCTGCCTTCAGCTCAGGTCATGATTCCAGGTCCTGGGATCGAGCCCCACATCGGGCCCTCTGCTCAGTAGGGAGCCTGCTTCCTCCTCTCTCTCTGCCTGCCTCTCTGCCTACTTGTGATCTCTCTCTCTGTCAAATAAATAAATAAAATCTTTTAAAAATAAAACAAAATAGATACTAAGTTACAAGAGGGCCAGGAAAGAGACTACACTAGATATACCACATATCCATTTCCACTCCTAGAAAAACCAGTTCAGAATGCTTTGGGGGGACTTATTTTTTGCTTATTTAAACAATTTAATTTCTAAGGTGGATATGGAGTCATCAGATATTTGTTGATTTGAGGCTAACTAGGGCTGGTTTTGACCTCAATATTTTTCACAGCACTAAGAATGGTGACTCATAAATAGTTATTGAATTACTGAGTGAATGAATAAGAAATGATAAAAGAGTGACCATTTATTGGCAGATAAGGAGAGACTTCTAGCCAAGTGAGATCACAGGTAGTCACAGCTGAGAAAGGGTTTGGTTGGTTAGACAAGAGATGCTGTAGGGGTGGACGAGGGATCTGGTTAACAGAGGGGCTAAGGGAGGAAAGGGAGTTGTTTTAGCTTTCATGTGACAGCTCTGCTTGTTACATTGATGTCTGGCCTGAGGAGGATTGGTTTAACTCTATTGGATGTCGTCAAAGGGGAAAGAAAGAAGCTAGAGCCATGGTTCTCAAGGTGAGGTTCTCCAACCAGCAGCTTCCACATCCTCTGGTCGCTTGTTAGAAATGCACATCCCTAAATCGGAATCTGCTGGTGAGTTTTAAATGGGCCTTCCAGGGAGACTGGTATCAGCTGGCTCATCAGGGAACAGCTGAGGATCAGGAATTCTATAGGAAAGATGACCACTAGGGTCATTTCCAACAGAAGAGAGGGTGGTTTAAAGATTTGATGATTTAACAGCTGTCCAGAGATTATTAGTCCTGGAATGTACAGAGTTTTAAAAGAAAGTGATGTTTGTACTTCAGTGGAGTGACCACAGGCTTTCAGCTTTGCAGGTTATCAGTTTACCCAGAAGTAACCAAAGACTTCTTTGTAAAACACATGGTCAATATATTGTGATAGCAGGAACGAAACTAGCATGAACCAGAATGACACACTTGCATGCGGTGTGTTTATTCTCCTGGAAGGTAAAACTATCAGTCAGAGCAGCTGTGTGATGCCCAGAGAATTAAGTCAGTGGCAGCTGGATATTCTTAAGCATTATTTATTTTGAAATCAATAACCTAATAAATTTAATTTCTCTGTACCAAAAGTATTTCCATGTTAAATAAATGGAAGGCTTTTCAAAACATCAAAGACCATTTTCTCCTGGTCAGTGCTGAAGCCATCTGAAAAATTTTTATTCTTTGACCTTTTCTTTCTCTTTCTTCCTTTTATTTTTTTCTTTTTTGAGAATTCCTGGGGATTATTACTCTTGCTGTGGTGTTTATATACTATGCTTTGCAAATGTATTGTATCCTGATGGCTTCAGGATTGGTTGGGAGACACTGTTTTTCCTTACATTACACACTTCCTGTAGAAAAGCTTCTTGGAATGGCTTACTACCTTTTTTTTATTTTTAAGATTTTATTTATTTATTTATTTTAGAGAAAGAGAGAGAGCACATGAGGTGAGGGGCAGAGGAAGAGAGGGAATCCCAAGCAGACTCCGCACTGAGTGCAGAGCCCAATGGCGGGCGGGGCTCAATCCCAGAATCCCAAGATCACAACCCTGAGATCAGGACACCAACTTCAAGACCTCAGCCAAAACCAAGAGTCAGACATTTAAACGCTTGTGCCACCCAGGTGTTCCAGGATGCCTTTCTTCTGAGAATGATGTTGGCTAAGTGGGTTTGAGCCAATTCATGTAAATTCAGTTTTGGATCCAAAAAACATTTTTCTTAGGATCATGTCATCAATAATACATTAAATGTAGAGAATACCCATTAGCTCGCTGGTATTCTTAGAATTAGAACTGTTTCGAGCTTGTTATGAGTAATATAGGAAATTGTCACATTCGTGTGGCTGGCGTGGACATGGCTATTTTTTTTTTAAGATTTTATTTATTTATTTATTTATTTTAAAGATTTTATTTATTTATTTGTCAGATAGAGAGCACAGGAGCGAGCACAGGCAGACAGAGTGGCAGGCAGAGGCAGAGAGAGAAGCAGGCTCCCTGCTGAGCAAGGAGCCCGATGTGGGACTCGATCCCAGGACACTGGGATCATGACCTGAGCCGAAGGCAGCTGCTTAACCAGCTGAGCCACCCAGGCGTCCCAAGATTTTATTTATTTATTTGAGAGAGAATGAGAGTAAGAGAGAGAGAACATGGGAGGGGAGAGGGTCAGAGGAAGAAGCAGAGTCCCCACTGAGCAGGCAGCCCGATGCAGGACTTGATGCCAGGACTCTAGGATCATGACCTGAGCCGAAGACAGTGGCTTAACCAACTGAGCCACCCAGGTGCCCCAGACATGGCTATTTTTAATCAAAGCATGTAAAACATATATGCCACAATGACTGTTGACGCTGTGCTATGCTGATTCAAGACCCCATCAACATTGGGTTGTGTGCACCTACCTTGTACAGGTTATTTATCAAAACCCTATTGTGTATTAGGCACCATGCTGGGTGCCAGGAGAGTCCTGGTCAGTGCGGCTCCTGCTCCGTAGGCCTGATGTTCCGCACCGTCCTCCACATGCCGGTGACAGAACAGAAGAGAGAAAACTGAAGTGACACAGCCAGCCCAAAGATTAAGATGAACACCTCAAAGACCAGAAGGTGCTCAGAGATAGGAAGTTGTGATTGGACTGGAAATTGGAACGGTGAGCCAGCTGGTCTTCTGGCCAGAGCGGGGAGGTGCACGAGGGCTCCTTGGCTATTGGGACAGGGGCAATGGAGCCAGGCTCCTTGCTTGTAGGAAGGAGTGGAAGCGAGAACCCTTCTTCCCTCACCTGATTTCCGTCACCATTGTGACCAGATGCTAAAAGTCACTAGCTCTGCCATGTATTGGGGCCATAGTTTTGTTAGAAGTTGTGGAGCAAGGAAAGAAAGTGGGATAAAAACATGGTTTGACCAGAAACCAAGGCAGCTTGTCTGCTGGTTCTGTTCTATTCCTGATATTACCATAGAACTGAAGCTCTAAACGCTAATATCCACACTGTCTTAGAGCATGTATGTGAACACAGTCAGGCTGGGAGAAGAACTAAGTGCAGGCAGCTATGAAGACAGTTGTTAGGAGAACAAGGTCGAAACAAAACAAAAATGACCTTTCAAAAAGGATCCAGCAAACCTCAGTGACAAAGCATCTGTTAAGGAAGACAGAGCAAAACCTGGGACATTGAATCCACTCTTGGAACTTTCTCACAAAGATTGTAGATAAGTGTGTCTGGAATGCTCAGGAAGAAGGGCTGGGTACCCAACCTCAAGTCTTCCAGAATTGATGAAGGTCAAGAGGCAGCAGATCAGAAGGACTCCAGGGACCAAACAGCAAATAAAGACAAATTCACATGAACTATCTTAGGCATAGAGAAAATTGTACAACGAAGAGGGGAAAGGCTTCCCTTAATAGACTTGTCCTTGGCAGCTGAGATGCCAGAAGACAGGGAAGTAATAATCCAGCAGGACTAAGAAAAAAGAACAGTGTGTGTAGAATCTTGTATCTTCCTAAACTGTTGTTCCAGGAGGAGAACAAAATTAAGAAAATTTAAAATATATAAAACAAGAGTGTTTACTGTTCACATAACCTCCCAGAGGAAATACCAAAAAAATAGAATCAACAGGAAGAGAATTATCCCAGAGGGAACACGTGTCTGAGATTGGAAAGTAGTACGGGAGGGGGTGAATATGTCAGAGGAGTGGGAGTCAGTTGTGAACCTGATGTGCTAATAAACAGCTTTAATTCACTTACTCCAACTACAAAAATAGAAGCCCTTACAATCCCGCAAATATCCAGTACAGGCACAGAAACTAGCTGTTAGGCAATCAAAGGAAAGAAGGATCTTATGAGTCCATAGTCTTAAAAGGAGAAAAGGAGGGACGCCTGGGTGGCTCAGTGGGTTGAGCCGCTGCCTTCGGCTCTGGACATGATCCCAGGGTCCTGGGATCGAGTCCCACATCGGGCTCTCTGCTCGGCAGGGAGCCTGCTTCTCCCCTCCCCTCTTTGCCTGCTAGTGTGATCTCTGTCAAATAAATAAATAAAATTTAAAAAAAAAAAAAGGAGAAATGGAGGTTTTAGCTGTACCTTGAGGAAACAGCATTCAGCTTTGCTGCTCTCACAGGAGACAGCATCATGAGCACAGTGCACACACACAGGTAATGAGGTTCAGGACTCAGTGCTGAAGGCAGTTTGTCCTGACGTGAGGATTTAAGTAAGAAAGTAGTGGATTTTTTGGAGCCCTTCTCAGGCGCATGGGAGTGTCTCTGTATCAAGAAAAACGGGTTTATCTCCTTGTGTTACTTTAACTTATTGTTAAAACCCATTTTTCCTTTGTCCCTCCAGTGATCCTCGGACTGAATAAAGGCCGCTTAGGGATTGGTATAAATTAAGGGTGTCCCAGCAGCAGCGAGTTTCTGCTCCCAATGGAAGCCTGTTACTGTTTCTCCCTGAATTGTCCAGAAGATAACATATCTGCCACAAAGGGACTGATAGCTCACATTTACTTTGCTCAGTGGTAACACTGGGGAGAGCGTCCTCTCCTGCAAGGGGAGGAGACAGACCCTGAGGGACTGAGGTGGCCATTCCAGCTGCAGGGAGTAGCGGGGGCAGGTGCCGTGGCATCCTGAGGACCCTGCTGTGTCTCTCCACTCGGGACCCCTGCAGTACCCTGTGTTTTACAGGCTCTTAGTCGCATACCTTAACCATGGCCCTGGGATCCAGGGTTATAATGGCTGTTAGGGGTCATAAGAAGAAAATGAAGCTGAAATCTCAGGAAGAACCACGATGCATGGGAACGCTTATTCCCACCCCTATGGTGACTCTCGAGGTCTGCCCAGGGACATGGTTCGCTCCAGTTGTGTTCCTGCTGCCAGTAAATTGGTGTAGGACCAAGAGGACCTCTCTGTCTTTGATTACAGCATAAAACCTCCAAATTCCCCTCTGCCTTCCTAGATTCAGGAATATTTTGTCCTCTCCCTTCAGCTCCCTATGTCCTCCTCAGATGGCCTGAGTTCTGCCTTGCTGCCCTTCTTCCCCGTTATTTGGTGAGTACGTCTTAAACTCACCACCTCAGCTCTGTAGTCATTGTCCACTTCCCATATACCTGCACTGCTTTGGTGGGGGAGGTGACCCCTATATTAACCAAGCTGTTCTTTCTACCTTTCTTCTCTGGGCTCATTAGACAGCAGCAGAAGAAAAGCCACTAGCACTATATTCATAAGCTCCGGTAAACTTTTGTTGAACTTGTTTGGTTATTTGAGGTTTCACTAAAGAATGTGAACTAGAAAAATGGCCAAGTGATAGGGAAGCACTTTCATGTCTGAGTATTGGTGCACATGCGAGGATGGGGGCGAGAGGAAGGCCCAGCTGCCAGAGGCAGCTACATGATCTCAGACCGCAAGACATTTTGCAGGACTCTCAACCTGTAGGACTGTATGTTTATAGCAGGAATGCTGAAAATAAAACAACCAACAAACCTATACTTTAAAAAAAAAAAATTGAGCCGTACTTTAAAGTGGTAGAATAAAGTAGAAAGTGGTGATTGGAACTTAGCATGGTAAAAAGATTTATTTCGAAGTTGTGTAAAGTGTTGCCCGACCGTCTCTTAAGGGCTTACCTCAAACATGGTCAGAAATGAAATATAAAATTAAAACAGTCATTTAATAAAATATCAAAGAATTAAGCCAAGAAATGAATGGCTTAAATTTATTTTTCATGAATAAAATAATTAGCTTTCATTTATCAAACTATTAGTTTATAGGTATCAATTTAGAGTACAGGTGTTAATCATTAAGACCTATATTATCCAGTCTGAACTTCCAAGTTCAAGGGCTTATTTGAAAAGGAAGTTGATTCACAAAATATTAATATAACTTGAACTATATTTTTTTATTTACTCAGAAATGCTTTTTTCCCCACTTTTCCTCTGCTTTTAATATTTAACCTTTCATATTAAAGAAGAAGTCACAAGATAATAGCATTAAACATTCAGTGAAAGAGCAGATGAAACATGAAATCGCAATCTATTATTAGCATCTGTCTTTTGGATAACTTTTATAAAATTTGAGATTCATACACTCCTGTTCCTGTATAATTGGTCTCCTCCAGAGCCAAGTGGGAATAACTTGTTTTATCCCCAAATTTGTACTTGAAAGTAGGAGAAATGCTCTGCACAGAGCCTGGGTGAGGTCTGCTATGTAAGTGATGCTCTTGGTTCCTCCGACCCAGGCGGGTGTAGACTTACTCTGATGCCCAAGTCCAATGAAAATCTTCAGGCTGTCGTGAAACTCCTTGTCCCTCTACTTGAAGTCAGTCTTGATCAAAGACACCAGGACTTAGGTTTTTAGGAGGAACTTTTTAGAAATAAAATCTCTTTTAGGGAGACTGTGCAAATGCACAGTTGAGCTTTTCAGACAGAGCAACAGAATCCAGAAGTGAAAGTGTATTACTATACACAAACTTAGTTGCCTTTTGAAAGGTATTATACCAATGGGATATTAGTTTTATGCTTTGAAGTTGGGGTCAGAAAAATTTTTTTTCTTGTGACCCCGTGTGTTTTGTGCTTTTTTATTAATTAAGATTCAGGTTTCTTTGGACCAGCTCGAGGGGCTTTGCCGTAGAACTGAAACGTGAGCACCAGGACTTTCTCCTTCAGTTTTCTCATCCCCTGCTTCTTCCTTGCTCTCTTGAGAAGGATACACAGTTACTTGTCACTATGAGAATAAGCTCTGTAAATACTAATCCCTTCATAAGAGATAATGCTGAGAGATCTTGTAAAATTTAGTCTGACAAAAATGTGAGGAACTTAAGGTCATAGGAGCAAAGACTGAGCATCTGTTTTGTTTTGTTTTTAAGTAATCTCTACACCCAACGTTGGGCTCGAACTCATGACCCCTGGGTCTAGGGTCACATGCTCCAGTGACTGAGTCAGCCAGATGCCCAAGACTGAGCATCTTTCATGTCTTCCTGGCCTCAGAGAATCTGAGCTCAGCCGCACTTGTCCTGGACAGTGGCTATTGTTCCAAATATAATTAGAGATTAGGAAAAGCAGTCATTCCCAAGAGTTAGGCTTCTTTGATCTAAGTAAGAAGTATATTTTAGCTTTAGAGATCATTTTAGAGATTTGTGACGGTCCCACTTGGTTCTATATAGGGGTTCTAAGCTTGATCCTTGGCGCTGGATTTGACTCCTTACAAAGCCAGCAGGGTGCGGATGCCTGTTACTAAGGCATTCCACTGGCAGAAGAAGGAATGAGTGCCAACAGTATCCCATAGGGATGGCACAGGGGAGTGCACAGTGTTTCCTTTCTGTGGCTCAGGGTGATGTACTGCTGTGTGAGGGAATTAATAGGTTATTAAGTTGAGGTTATTAAATAAGGGTCATACTTAGGCCTTCCTGGAGATATCCAGGGAGGCCAAGACTGTTCGGTAACCGGACACAGCAGATGCCTTAACTCAGGAATGAAGCAAATGACTCACTGGTTCCATTTTTCCAGGTTCCACCCTCCCACTCCGTTTTTGTTTTTTGTTTGTTTGTGTGTTTTTCTTTTCATCTTTCATTGCCCTGTGACAGATCTTTGCGAATCTAAGTACTGGATATTGCTAATGACATTGTGATGACTACCTCTTGTCTGTTTCTTTTTAAGGCAGAGGTCATGGTGGTGGTAAGCTATTGTTAGCATAACTCAAAACCCTGATACAATGACCTGCTTTATAAGTAAAGTATGTCCCTTATGAAGTGAGCCCCTGCCTGGCTCCTCTGGTGGCTCTGAGCAGATACTTGGGCTTGAGGATATGGTCAGTGGCTGCTGTCAGTTTAGCCTCCCCCTCCCCCAGACATAGCATCCTGGGTCTTCCATGGATGTCAGCATCCACATGTCATGTGACACGTATCTGGTGGCCTGGGATGGCTTGCTGTGACCACAGGTCCCAGCCCCCGAGCTGAAGCTCTTACTGGTTGGTACCCATGAGGTCCGTCCTGGCTAACAACCCGGAAGTCCCCCTGCCAAGGACAGTCATAGGCAGCTAGAGAGGCTTAGGCGCCTTTACCTTTGGGGTTTGCAGCGAATGTGCCAAAGATGGTTTGTTCTCGATTAGCCTTATCGTGGACTCATTGTGGAGCACGCCAGCCATGATGGGTTCTGTCCCCAGGCTTTGAGGTGGTGTTTGCTGAGTTCATTGACACGCTGCATTTTAACATGTCAGGAAGCACTTGTACCTTCCACGACCTAACCCTAGTTTCTGATGTACCCTGTTTCTAAACGTGTTCTTCCAGCCAGGCCTCTGATTTGAGTCTAGCAACACTGCCATGCTGTGACACATCAAAAGATTTCAAGGAAGCCAAAGTAGCCTAGAGTATATCTCACTGTCTTGGATTCTGATACAAATACATACCCTTCTCCTTTCTTTGTTATTACCTCCTTTCTTATCTCATTAGGGGCGTCTCACAGAGCTTTTTTCCATATAAACTGCCCTCTGAATCAGCCAGACGTGGCACCAGTTTCATAATTTTGGACTCTTTGAACTTCTGAATCACTTATGAGTGTGTTTTCCACATAGGAAATGACTTCCACTGCATTTGTGAAATAGACTCCTAAATGCTGTTTTCTGCCTCAGAGTTTGAGTAGTTTAAGGTTCTTTGCCTGCCAAAAATAATATTACCACACATTACAAAAAGGATAAGTAAACAGGACCAGGAATCTCATTTACTTTCTCCTGTATGATTTGCTCTTATGTCCAAGAATGCAGCGTGTCACAGTGTCACTTAACAGGAGCCCTCAGCAGTGGCAACAGGTGTCTGTATGTGAGTGACACAGCTATTTTCCTACCAAGTCTGACTTTTGGAAAATGAACTTACCTGTATTTTTATTTCATGACATGCAAAAAGTAAGTGTAACTTTCTCCATAAATATTAGAAGTCTGGCTTCTAATAAAAAATTTCAATTTATTGGTCATAATCCTGCTCTTAATCTACACATGCCATGTTCATTTAGATTTATTTGGTAGCAGTGCAGCTGAAACCCTTAAAATATATTCTAATTAGATTCAGAGTTAAAACAGTGGTCTTCATTTGAGGAGTATATCTCATACCAGGAGCATCAACTGTGAAAATAAAGTATCTTCCTTTGAAATCTTATATTGCAAACCAAAAATATTTTGGAAGCTCTCCAGAGCCCATGGGTGCATTATGCTTTGCCTTTAAATCATCATGCATGACAAGATTATATTCTTAGCTGATCTACAGTCTAGTTATTTTGTTATGACTGATATGTTCCAGCTTGTTTTTGATATGAAACTATCAACTCTGGGCTTCCTCCCCTCCTCTAAAACATAACGCATTCCGTATGCTTTCAGTGGGAGGAGGTGTTCCTGCTACTAAGTCCACTGCTCACGCAAAGACAGAATGTTTACCAGAATTCTTGAAACCCAAGCCAAACTAACTGACTGAGTTGGTTTTCACATTTTAAAAGATTTCTTGACTTTTGATTAGGTTAAGGAGGCCTCAAATTTTTGTCTATTTTAGTATTGCGTGTTCAGATTTTTTTCTCCATAGGAAAATAGAAAACTACCTTTTCTCTGAAAAGTCTCTAAGAACCTTACTGCATTGTGCTTTAAAATATGTAGGCCCACTTCTGATCTTCAGGAAAATTTCTAGAAGTTTATAGATTAATGAGTAAATTTCATTCATGATAACTAAAATGCTTTCTGGATTATTGATAAAATGTGCAGAGTTTCCTGGTGTTGAATCAAATCAAGCAAAGGATGTAATGAATAAAAACTAAGACTTCCCGGACCCCCTTGTTTCCAGGACACTTATCATTCATGCAAGCATAAGACCAATTGGCAGTTAGAAAGAAAGTTAAATTATGGCTCACTGTGAGAGAAAGCTTTTATTTGTGTTCATTGTTTAAGAATATTTATGACAGTGCCAAGGAAAACTCTACCTTAGAAACAAAATAAAAATAAGCTTTAAAACTTCCCAAGAATAAGTTTGCATATTAGCTGCTTAAGTGACTTCCACTGGTTTGGATAAAAGCATGAATAGCCAACCATGATATTTCTTATGATTCAACAGCAATTTACTCCAAATTATTTATAAGCCAACAATAGTGCAACATACTGCAGTCATACTTAAAATATATTGAATCTTGGCTGTTTCTTTCCCATAATCACAGTGGAAGTGGTCCTTGGGGCTCATAGAAATCAGCAGGAAAAAAAGATTTTGTATACTGAGTTTTATTTTGCATTTCAAAACCACATTTATTCTGTTTAACAAAGTAGTAATAACATACCAAAGTTAAGAGTACAATGGTAGCAAATTGTAAAACATCCTTCTATCCAATAAACAATTGTCAGGTACTTGTCACGTGATAGATCTTCCTGAGGGGTATAAAAATGATAGTGATAGAGTTTGTGGGGTTAAGTGTAGATGAAGGGCGTGAAAGAGGTATAAAAATGAGCAAGATACAGGCTCCTGGGTGGTTCAGTTGGTTAAGTTGTCTGACTGCTGGTTTCAGCTCAGGTCAGGATGTCAGGGTTGTGGGATCGAGCCCCATGTGGGGCTTTGCACTTGGTGTGAGGCCTGCCTGTCCCTCTCCCTCTGCTCCTTCTCTCTCTCTCTCTATGGAATAAATACAATCCTTTTTTAAAATGACCATGATAAAGAACTAAGGTATACATGCCATAAGAGATTCAGGGAGAAGGACTGGAGGGCTCCTGGCTGGGTGGCCTGGGAAGGCTTTGTGGCAGGATGTTACCCGTCCTATGTTGTGAAGAATGGATAAGATGTGGCCGCAGGAAAGGTGAGCAGAGACCACCATTGGTGAGGGAGGGCAGTAGCACCGAAACGCTGTGTGTAGGCGTGTGTGTGCAGCCCATTCTGTTTGGCAAGAGCACTGCATGGGAAGGGCCATAGCCAAAGGGTCTTTGTGCCCGCCAGGGACTTGAAACTTGACCTTGTGCTCCTAGAGCAGCTGCTTGTGTTTTCTGGACCGTGGGTGGTATACCCAAGTCTGCCGATGGAGACTCTGGAACCTCTTGGTTGCCTGGACGAGGGAGAGCACGGCTGCAGCTGCAGCAGCGGTTTGAGGGCAGACTGGGCAGCCTGGGAAGCCGAGGAGGGGCGTGCCCACCAGTGGCTCCAGCTGGGAGGACAGTAGAGCGCAGTGCCGGCAGCTGGGAGGGGGTCAGGACGCCACACAGGCAGGCGTTCAGTAAATACGCATTTCAGTTAGAGTTCGGGCTTCAGTGACTGAGAGGATAAATAAACACAGGAAAATCAAAAGGCTGTCTGAGGATGACACGATAATTACACAGTAGTCCATCTGTCCATACCCTGCCCCCGCCCCCTGCCTCAGCTTTTCTGGGTTTAGCTTTCTGTGGGTTCGGTGTCCCGCAGTCAGCCACAGTCTGGAGGCAGATGACCCTCCTGCTGACGTGTGGCCCGAGGCTCGGGGCGGCCCAATGCCGTGTTGCATGCCTGTGCCCTTCACCCCATATATCATCTCCATCACAGGAAGAAGGTGTTCAGAGGGAGAAGCCATGTTCACGCGCTGTTATTACGGAGTTGTGTTGTGACGGCTCTGTTTTATCCTGAGTTATTGTCGTTCATCCCACTTGCACCTCGTTTATACAGGAAGCTCCATCCTGAGCACATCTGTGTGGGAACGGTCACGCAGGAGCCCAGCCTGTCTGCCATTTCACGTGCTCATGGGGGTCTTGCACACGTCCCCATGGATTGGGGGGATGACTGTATTTTCGATTACTGAGTTTGAGCTGCTGCCAGGACACATATCTTGAAATGTCCTGAGATAGCAAGAGCTGCAGAAATGGAACTTAGAAAAGAAATTCAGGGACTCCTGGGGGGCTCAGTTAGGTAAGCATCTGTCTGCCTTCAGCTCAGGTCATGATCTTAAGGTCCAAGGATCAAGTCCCCGAATCAGGCTTCCTGCTGAGCAGGAAGCCTCCTACTCCCTCTGCCTGCAGCTCTGCCCCTGCACATGCTCTCTCCCTCAAATAAATAAAGTCTTTATTTTAAAAAAAAGAGGGGAAGAAGTTGAATGTGACAACACAGGCAGGAGACAGCTGACAAGAGCCTGGGGTGTCGCTAAGATTTAGAATAAGAGAATTACAAGTGTCCTCCAGGAAAAGGGAATTGAGGTCCTGCATGCAGAGGACGTGAGAATAGCAGAGACTGAGCAAGGAGAAGAGAGTCTTGCCAGGGGCATTACGAGATGAAGAAATTTAAAGAAAGTGAGTATTGAGAAAGGACCATCGCTTTTCATTTCTGAAGGAAGGGTTTGGTCAGACAGTGGGTAGGACTGAGAAGGGGTGAGAGGGACTGTCTGGCAAGAAGAGGAATGCTGAACTTGCTAAAATTCTAGTTTCGTGGCATTTTAATGTAAATGCAAATTGTCACATGTGGCTTGTGGCTCCCTTACTGGGTGGCAGAGATACAGTGGGTAAGTAGTTGATTTAGGAAAGTGGACTGGGCATTGTGAGAAATGAGGAGGACCACCTGAAAAAGTTTAAGGGAGAGATTATAACATTTGAAGGAACCCAGTAGTCTCATTCTTTTCCATGAAAGAGGTAGCACGGTTTGTGGAGAGGGAGAAGGGAGGGAGCATGGGAAAGGTTTTTAGCTGGCCCTGTGGGATTTCAGAGAATTTGGGTGGGTGGTGATTCTCAGCGGTATAGACAGTCTGCTGAGAGGTGAGAGCGTGCGTCAGGGAAGGTCTCTGCTTCTGTCTAGTGGCTTTTCAGTAGTGTTGACAAACCTGGGAGAAAACCAGAGGAGCAGGAGATGCAGTGGAAGGGGTGCCACCAAAAGGCCTGTGTGAGGAGGGTAGTGAAGAGTGGATGCCAACCACAGACTGCAGGGAGGAGCCAGGAGGAAGATGAAGTGAGGGCCGAGGGAGGAGAGAACGGTGAGGGCCAGGGGCTGGAGCATGTGGCCAGGGTGAGGAGCAGATCTTGGGTTGCAGACTGGAAGGTACAGGGTCATAAAGCATGCATCTGTAAGAGTTGTTGATTTCGGTTGCAGGCTGTTCAACAAGAAATAGGATTTTAAAGGAAGATGTTAACATGAAGGAATCCAAGTGTCCAGTGAGAGGAATCTACGAGACCGATCGATGTCTTGGTTTTGCTCCAAACTCACTACCTCGGCATCGAATGTGTAGATGTGAAGAGTAAACCTGGGACTCCTTTTATCCATCTGCAGTGATGCCCAGAATCATAAAAACTGAACTCAGAGCTGGGAAGGATCTGGAGGCCATCTTGTGCAATGTGTGGATTCTGTAGACTGGGGGGTGTGATAGTTGAAGGTCACTGGGCTGGCTGGGGGCCCTGACCCCTAGTAGTGGCTGAGATCGGGCAGCTGCATGCTTTGGACTCTCTAGTCCTCAATGTGTCCCCAACAATGTGCAGAGACATTAAAGTACAATGTGGAGTATTACCTTCAGAACGTTCCTATGATCCCCTTCTCTGGATGTGTCCTTTAGGAGGACCGTGCTGACCCAGTGCTTCACTGCATCATGCCTGCTGTGTAGCACACAAGAATGTTATCGGATGGGAGTGTTAATAAATACAGCAAAACCTGGAGTGACGTTTTGAACTGCGTTCCAGTGTGAAAGAGTTTGTCAGTCAGCAGACCCATCTTCTCTTCTCTGAGGGCCCCGTGCTGTGCCCCCCTGCCAGCTCCTGTCTCTGTCCTATCTCCCACCCTCCATCTGTCTAGTCCTGGAGGGAGAAAGATCCCTTGATGATGGGACCTCAGAGAAAACAATATTGTTTTCAGAGAACATGAGAACTTTATAAAGTTAGTAGCACTCCGCTTTTTACTCTAAGTAGTATATTGAGAAACATATAGAAGCCCTTGAAGTAATCCTGATGGTTATTTGTAAAATAGTAATGTAGTGCATGTGACCATGCCAGAGGGGTACTTTAAATGGTCTGCTTCAACATGGACCCAGCATTTTTAAATAAAGTAATTAAAATATACCAACCAGTGACTTGGTTAAAAATATAAAGAAGACTTTGTAGGTTTATGAGTTGGAGAGTTTGGATCTTTGGTTTCTGTAGAACCGTAACTAATTTAAGGGTTTTTTTGAGGTAATATATGGGTCAACAACTCTAGAACCTTTGTTTGCATCTCTTGCAACAACAAGCACGATGCTATGGGATTAGCTGCTTTGATAAACTGAACCAAAGTCCTCTTCAGACCATCAAAGAATGCTAAAATACCTTCATGTTCATTGTAGTTCTTCCCCGTTTTTTGGAGATTTTTTTGGTCTTAAACAACATTTGGCATCCATATGACATGGAATTCAAACACCCTATGGTTTCAGAGACTGAATGTTTTAATGTATTTACTTGAGTAAATGCTTCTCTTCTTCCATCTTCATCTTTTTCCCCAGGATTGTTTCTTCTATATATAAATTCAGAGGATACAGGGAAAAAGTAACCTTCCTACCCTGGAGGAGCTCATACAGTGTCTTTATTTTTTCAATGTTTGCAATTATGTTATTTTTAGTTGAAGTATAATTGACACGCAGTATTGTATTAGTTTTGGGTATAAAACAGGGACTTTCATATGCTGGTTCTCAGAATGTGGACTCAGATCAGCAGGGTCTGCATTACCTAATCAGACAGAATGTGGGCTCAGGTTAGCAGGGTCTGCATTACCTGGTGAGAGCCCTGGGGGGGATGGGATGCATCAGTCTGCCATCTCCCAGCCTTCCTGGATGTTCTGATGCACGCTCAAGTTGTAGGGCCTCTGGGCTAAAGGCTGGAACTTTATACTTATTTTTTTGTTGTTGAGGTAAAATCCGTATTCCAGAAATTCACAAGGTCATGCACCATCACCTCTGTTGAATTCCAGAACATTTTTATCACCCAAAAAGAACTTGCCTCCCTCATAGCAGTTACTCCCTGAGTCCGAACCCACCCCCACCCCAGCTCCTGGCAACCACTCACCTGCTTTCTGTCTCTATGGTTTTGAGTTTTCTAGACATTTCCTATAAATGCAACCATGCAGTGTGTGACCTTTCGTGTCTGGGCTCTCACTTAGCGTCCTGTTTCCCAGGTTCGTCCATGTTGTCACGTGTGCCCTTCATCCTTTTGGCTGAATAACATCCCATCGTGTGTGTGTGTGTGTGTGTGTGTGTAGCATTTTGTTTGTCTGTGAATCATTGATGCACATTTGAGTTGCTTTCTTGCTGTTATGATTACAATGCTGTTGTGAACACCCAGGTGCAAGTGTTCGTATGAACCGGTGTTTTCAGTCTTCTTGTTGCTTGTGGTGTTTCTATTCCATATGGTCGCCGCTGACACCAAATCAAGAAAATTGACGATTAGGTGCCTTCGAGCCTTGCTTCCATTTTGGATGACCAGTCAGTACATGACCTTGTTTTGTGTGTGTTTCTGTGGAGAGACACATTATCTAATATATATTGTTGGTCTGTGGACATCAGGTTCATGGCCAGCAGTGCTATAACCTGTGCTTGAAGGAAGTGTACCTAACATACACATCACACCTTCTTGAGCTTACGAACAACAGGCAGACTGCTCACGGCTCTTTGAGGCCAGTTTATGCAGTGAAATTGCCAACGAAAAGCACAGAAATGTGAAAAAAAACATGGCACTAAAGAACACTTGTTTATCGCCTGTGAGCCAAAATAAGACAGGGTGTCACCGTGTTCAGTGTCACATGGGAACATGTGTGTTGGAGGACTCAAATTTTTCACTATGTACGTGCACATGTCAGAAGTAATGTGAAGCCCTTCCCAGGATGATCTGGGGTTAGGAGCAAACGAGCTAGTATGCAAATTTCAAATATGGAATCCACAAATACTGCTAGGTGTGGTACTTTTGTCCTACCCTGACTGTAACTGTTTCATTTGTTTAGGGAACTCCAGATCTGTTTCCTTCCCTCCCTTCCTCCCTCCTTCCCCCCTTCTTTCCTCCTCCCTCCTTTCCCCCTCCTTCCTCCCGCCCTCTCTCCTTACCTCCTCCTTCCTTCTCCCCCCTCCCTCCTCCTTTTCTTCCCTCCTTCCTCCCTCCCTCCCACCTCCCTTCTTTCCTGTTATAGCCATCTTAGTGGTTGTCCAGTGGTACAGGTATGCTTTTATTTTGCATTTCCTTAATTATTAGTGATGTTGAACAACTTTTCATGTGCATATTAGCCATTCATACATTTTCTTTGAAAAAATGTCTATTCTAAAACTTTGACTATTAGTTTGTATTATTGTCTTTTTATTGTTGTGTTTTCTATAGTGTGGATACTAGCCTCTAAGATACATGATTTGCAGATATCTCCTCTGCAAGAAAAAAAAAAAAGTGAGTTGTCTTCACTTTCTTGATAATTCTGTTTGATATATAAAATTTCTTTATTTTGGGACGCCTGGGTGGCTCAGTGGGTTAAGCCGCTGCCTTCGGCTCAAGTCATGATCCCAGGGTCCTGGGATTGAGTCCCGCATCCGGCTCTCCGATTAGCAGGGAGCCTGCTTCTCCCCTCCCCGCTCTGCCTGCCTCTCTGCCTACTTGTGTGATCTCTGTCTGTCAAATAAATAAATAGACTTTTTAAAAAAAAATTCTTTATTTTAGCAAAGTCCAGTGTTGCCTATTTTTTCTTTGATTACATGTGCTTTTAGCGTTAAATTTTGAAAGTGCTGGGACGCCTGGGTGGCTCAGTTAGTTAAGCGGCTGCCTTCGGCTCAGGTCATGATCCCAGCGTCCTGGGATCGAGTCCCGCATCGGGCTCCTTGCTCGGCAGGGAGCCTGCTTCTCCCTCTGCCTCTGCCTGCCTGTCTGCCTGTGCTTGCTCTCTCTCTGTCTAACAAATAAATAAATAAAATCTTTAAAAAAAATTTTTTTTGAAAGTGCTGTCTTTATATAATTAATCAATATAACCTGTTACATTTTTTTATTAGAGAGATCATGACGAGTTAGATTTCACAGTTTCAATAAATGATTACTTATTTGCCAGTGGCTGTAAATGGAAAGTATTTGTTTGCCGATATCAGATATTTACAAGATTTTTACGTTGTGAATTTAAAATAATGACATCATCAGGGTCACACATCTATAAAAACTAGTGTCAAAGTCATTTAACAAACTGCTGTTTTGCTTAGGAAAATTGAAAGAAAACACTTATCACTGCTTTAAATAATACTTTCCTCTTTAATAAAGAAGACTCTGCCTCTTAAAAACTCTGAACTTTCTGCCCTTAGAGTGTCAGGAGCCATTCGTGAAAAAAACATAAGAATCCCGGAACTTGGAAATAAGCACAGTTGGTGTTTATTTGTGTTAGTTTAAATGTAGTAGCCCTATGTGTCAGAAAACTGAATCTGTAACACTTAAGTTAGCCTAAGCAAGCAAATAATATCAGCTAACATGGCTTTAATCTAAGTAACTTTAAATCCAAAAGATCAAAGGAAGTTATAAGTAAAAACAGCCCTTGTTGCTATTTCCCTGGTCGAAGCAGGAAAAGGCTAGAAATTACATGTCACCTTCATATCCTGGCTGGCTGACCTTGTGCTTAGATCCAGCCTCTGTGTGCCAGCTGTTCCCTGTTGCCGAGACCGTGCCCCTGGGGCGGGAGGGGGCGGGGTGAGAGAAGGCGCTCCTGTCCTATAAGGAGCGCAGACACTGAGAGTCCCAGCCCCTCACACTAGGAATTCAAAGCCCTCTGCCTGTGCTCACCCTCAGTTCGCCTGCCTCTCCTGCAGCTCTTGCTGTGGGGGTCCCTTGGTCCCTCACAGAGTAGCCCCAGCCAGGCTCCGTTCTTTGCACGTGAAGGTAATACATTTACTCATGCTTCTGTTTGTGTGCATTTGTTGTCTTGAGAATCTGTTTAAAAATGGAACTTTGTTCTCTGCTTCAAGGATCAAATTTTAATTTCAACTCATAGGTTTTTTTCTTGGTATGAACTTTGAATGGCATCTTAATAATGCACTAAAAATCTTATGAAGGTTATTTTAATTTTGATCTGCTTACAGTAAGGTAAGGTCAGCCATTTTGGGGGTTTATTAAAATGTGCAGATTTAAAGTAGTTTATGTTCTTTCATGCTTTGAGGGTTGTCTTTAGCCTCTTCTAAATGAGTGGATTTTGAAAATATGTTCTTCTCTCATTGCCAGCTGGTAGAAAATTAGGTTTAGAACCCTAGGAATTACTTTACTCACTCGTGTGAACTAAATATGGTAAAAAGATGGTAAAATATTAGAATCTTCCAAGCTATATGGATAGAAGTCTGGCAAAGATCTCTACCTCAGAGCTAAGCGTCCACAGCAAGCATAAGTCGTGGCGACGCTTGTCTTAAATACACAGGCTGTGTGCGACGTCAGGCTGTGTTTGAGTGGATGACATGTTTCATGCATTGTAATTGGATTTACCACTCAGAGTGGAAGTCAGAATGGGCCGAGTTTACATGTTTTCTTTCTTACTGAATACATTTGACATTTACCATTGTGTAAATTGTAGGTGTGGGTGTGTTGATTTGGTACATTTATGTATTATACCAAAGAACCCTGTAGTAGTGATATTTAGCACCACTCTCCTGTTACATGGTTACCCTTTCTGTCCAGTGTTGGGGATAGTGAAGTTTTAGTGTCTTAGCAGGTTTGATGGTGGTAGTTCAGTGTTGCTGTGTGGATTCTTTACCCTGCATGAGTTTTCTGACTGGTTTACTGCCCGTTGCAAGTTGTACCTTAAAGGACGTCCTTCTTATCCCTGCCATGTTCACTTCTGCTTAAGATAGAATGGACAATTTCTATGCCACTGACAGGAAAATTCAGACTAGTATAACATGCAATATTTGTCTGAGAGTCAAATGTAAATTTTAAAGAAATTAAGCAGATTAAAAACGATGTCAAAACTGAGGTATTTCATGCCAATCATTGACCATAAATGAATTTCTTCGGTGATAATGCAAGAAATTGAGAGCACAGTTAACAATTCGGTAAAATTTTGTCTAACAGGTATTCTTGTTGAAAGAAAAAGAATGAATTTATCCTTTTTACCTACACGAAGGTTGTTTTCAATCATAGTATTTATAATTAAGAAAACTCTAGTTCCCTTTGAAGCCTCAGGAGTCACTAAGCTATGTAAATAAATGCCAAACTAATATGTGTTTTACTTATGGACAGTGGATTTACTGCTCCCATGTGGTTTTAATGTCTGCTGACACATTTCTACTCTTAAAATGCTAAAATAAATATTCTTTTTGCATTATGTCATTTATTTTTACACTTTATGTCTCTAATTAATCTACCTGCTTTCATTGCCAATCTTGAACATTGGAATACTCTATTAGATTTTGTCTCATTTGTAACTTCTTGTGTTAGTGTACACAAGTAAGGCAGAGTATTTTCATGTATCTTCCATACTTCATCTAGCTTCCATCTTAGATGTGAATTAGAGGATTGTGAGCAGAACCTGTTTGCACTGATTATGAAAAATGCAGAAGTGTCTGACATGGTTGACCTATGAAGCAGCTTAGAAAACACATGTAAACCTCGCCTCACCTAGAAAATACTGTGTATCCTCGGACCGATTCATTCCACTTTTTAACTTGAGCCCATTGTCTGTAGTTTATACTGAACCAGTCAGCCCTTGTTGGCATCTGTGGGGGAGCCGCTTGCCAGTGGGTCGCACACGCTGGTCCTGTGCCTTTCGAGGGCCTGGTGGGAGCAGGGCGCACACCTTGCCCGTAACCGAGAGCGTGGCCGGCAGCCTTGCCACACTGGCTCTGTGAACACATCTGATCTTTAAAATGGCAAGTCCTGATCACACCCTAACACAGGAAGTATACATGAGTGTTTAAGACCAGACAGGCAAGGTGCTTAGCCTGTCCTTCTTAGGAAAAAAAAAAAAACAACAACAAAACAAATCTAGTAAAGCTTAGAGAAGCAGGACTGGGAAGAGGGTGGACTGTGTTGGCTCCATCTGGATTTCGGTGCTTTATGGATTCAGTCCCCAGGAAATAGGCTCATGCCCTGCAGGTACACATCGCAGATTCCAAGAGAATCGTTCGCAGTGAACACAGTAGCTGCTCAGTAAACGCTTGCTAAAGAAGGACCTTCACCTATAGCACAGGAAAACATGAGTTGGTTCCCTTTGTGGGCAAATGAGGATCCCGCATGGCCGGTCACTGTGATTTCAGTCCATCTGCTGCCTCCAGGAGAGCAGTCAAGCTCACAACCGTTCATGGTGATAATGTCAATAAAGACAGCTTTATGAATGTCACACCCAGGTTCTCACACACAAGGAAGTTACTGATCCAATGCAAGGAAGAAAAATGTCTTTATGAATTTGGTTTTTCCCTAAGCTGCAGGTAAATTTCAGAGTTCTTTAAGTAAAAAGGCATGTTTAACTGTGTCTCATACCAGTACCTGGAGGGACTGCTCAGTTGCTCAGTGGAATGAAGGAGGTCCTTGAGACGCTGTTTGTTGGACTCTGGAGACAGAGCCCCTTTGGGGTGCTGCTCTAGGAAATTGGATTTGCTCCTGCTCATACTTCACGGAACAGCAGGGCGTGGGAGCCTGCCATCAGACCCATTAGGGTTTGTGGGGAAAGCTTAGATAATTCCAAGAGCGGTGTTAAAAAACAACAGTTACCATCTAAACCAACAGCCCTGAGTCCTTTATGGTGATTGATCTCAGTTTCTGTGTTGGGGAGGACATCTGAAAAATTCTCTCACATTCTTTTGCCTCACAATATGTAGGAGTAGAATTTTCTTGATTTGATTTATCTCAGTGACGTGTTTTTCCTTTGAGCTCACTGCTCAGTTTTGAGCTTCTGAGATGTGTGAAGTATTAACATTCCTGGTGTCTTCGAGCTTACTTGTGGT